>CM067359.1:137763447-137863447 GCA_034401795.1 Chaetoderma sp. LZ-2023a | reverse complement strand
GGCTACTGCCTGACGGTTCAATGAAAATCTGTTTTTAAAGTGATAAGGTGTGTCCCAAATAGCACTGACAACCAACATCGCAAAATAATAAAATAATAAAATAATAAAATTACTACCACCAGAATTGGAATGCTGTTTTAAAGTTCTCATATATTCATAATAGAGATATATTTCAAATACATCTTTGAGTATGGCCACTTTAACTAACTAGAAGGGTGCATACATTTGAGATTTAGAGTGCAATTTATTTTAGCCTTTTCTCTGATCTGTAAGTCTAGCGTCCCCTGGTGGCTAAGCTATTCATCAGAGAGATTCTGAACAGTAAACATGTGCAACTAAGTCACGGTTACATATTACACTTTATCGCTACGATGTGGCCGTTTCCCGGCTCTTAGACAATTATAAGAGAATTAAAGATTGGCCAGGTATAGCAGTAAACCTGATTTAGAATCAGAAACCCCGTACATATTGAGTCTACCAAAGTGTGGGCTTGCTGCGATTAGTAATTAAAATAATTTACGTGGGACTCGGGACTCGCATAATTTTACATTAACTTCCGGCAATTAATACGCGTGCGCAAAGCTGAACACGAGTCGGTCGGAATTAATCCTATTTTGAAACAAATTAAAGCGAGTGCAATGCCGAGGGCGATAGGTAGTGTATGGCGGTCCAAAGCTGTCTTGTGGGAAATGTGTATCTGTAGGGAATTTATGCCATTTTAGCATAACACGAATGAAAAGTGAAGAAAAACGATTCAAAATTAAATAAAAATATATCTATATGGAAAAATTAAACAAATTCCAAGCAGATGAATATATTTACTGAATGTCAACTCTGGGCCACCATGCAGTAACTATCGCGATCGCGCTCCCTCTCACACTCGCAATTTCGCTATCTCATTCAGATGTTATTGTAATAGGCGCCCCTCCCCCCCTCCCCCCCCCCATCCCCACCCCACACAAAATATTAACGTGTTAAAATGTGTTCACAATTTGGTTATAGTCCTTCCGATTTGCTTACATCTTTCAAAATCGTGCCATGGCCGTACTATAGACCTATATACAGAATGCAGCCAGACTAGAGTTTTCCCAGGATTGTGCTTACCGAGTTGTCCATTCCCGTATGTTATCGCAACATGATAATATGTAACCCCGGATTTAGCCTCGGCCATGCATTTATAAATCGCAATGGATCTTTCCAATTTTTGCTATGCCCGCCCATCTCTAGCTAAGCTCCACACGCACGCACGCACGCACGCACGCACGCACGCACGCACGCACGCACGCACGCACTCACGCACGCACGCACGCACGCACGCACGCACGCACGCACGCACGCACGCACGCACTCACGCACGCACGCACGCACGCTCGCACGCACGCACGCACGCACGCACGCACGCACGCACGCACGCACGCACGCACGCACGCACGCACGCACGCACGCACGCACGCACGCACGCACGCACGCACGCACGCACGCACGCACGCACGCACGCACGCACGCACGCACGCACACACACACACACATCGCTCGCGTTAGGATCGATCGATCTCTGAACTCCATGACTATCAAGTTCCAAAAAACTATACAGGTAAGCTATTGGATATTTTGGAACTAATTTGACCAGGCGCTGTTACTGCCTGTGCCAGCAACAGCATCCAGTCAATTTAGTTTCAAAATATTCAACAGCATGTTTATTAAATAGTAGAGACATACAATTCGTACAACGTGTCGGACTATTAAGAGTTAAATACGGGCCATATATAATCATTTATAATGATTATGATGTCATCCTATACGCCGCTTAGCTGATTATAACGTCATATGACGTCAGATGATAGATGAATACTCTGGAAAGGTGAATTTAACGCTAGACGATATGGTAGGTCTACAATTACACTGTTTCTCAATAAAATCAGATATATTTATCAAAGCAAAGAGTAAATCACTGAAACGTTGTTTATTAGTTTGACTATAACTCAAATTATAAAGAAATACAACCAGATTTATTGTTGGAAACACAGATAATGTTGATGAAAATTGTACTGAATCTAGAGCTCGTGCTCGTCATCGCATCTTCCACGAGATGCTTTCTGATTGGTAAAAACTCTCTATTGCCTTCATAATGATGATGGCAATCTCTCGAGAGCATAAAATTGTGAAAGATCTCGGAATGGAATATCATTTTATCTACGAAGTTGTAGAAATGATGACAACACTTCATTCTGAGAGTTCTACTCATCATATCTTTATGGTAAAGACTCTCTCAATATTATACACTTCTTCGGATTTAAGAAACTTAATTATGTTTTGTGATGAATATTTTAACATTTTTAGCTATTGACATTCCTACGATAAACTAGACCAATAATACAGATCTACATTGTTTTCAAACTTGCTGTAGTTTCAATGGCTGTAACATTTGTGATATTGGCATAGTTGTTGTAAAGCACATACATGTCAATCCCCCAATAATATGACGTATGCGACCACGTAGATGGTCAGTCTATATAACAGATTGGTTAGAGGAAGATACCAGGGAAGCGACAAAATGCCATTGAATGGACGATTTCTATAATATTGCTTGCGGAGTAGCCATGGGACTACAAAATGCGATATTGCACCATGGTATATGAACATGCTGAAAAGAGTAGGAACCTCTTCCAGTCTTCCGTCCACCCGTCACAAGTCTATAGCGTCCACAAGGCATCATTATGTTGTCCACCAGGCATCAGTCGTCCGTCTACCAGGCACCAATCTACTGCCCACTAGGCACCAATCTCCCATCCGCCAGGCGTCAGTCTTCCATCCACCAGACATAACTATTCCGTTCATCAAGTGCCAACAAGTACCAGTCTTCTGTTAATATGGCATTACGCCTGCATCAACAACACGCTAGACATCTATCCACTAGCTACCAAATTTAATATATATATATATATATATATATATATATATATATATATATATATATATATATATATATATATATGTATATATATATAGGCCTAAGTCATAATATGTTAACCACATACTATGTATCACTGATTTTGCAGATTGTGTACTACTCAACAAGCATATTTCAAGATGCGAGATTGTCACAAGAAGACGCGCAATGGGCAACTCTAGGCATTGGTGGGGTTCTCGTTCTCATGACGTTTGTCTCAGCGATAACCATTGATCGTGTCGGGAGACGGGTGTTACATTTGGCAGGACTCGCGGGAATGTGTTTGGGTACAGTCGTTCTAACAATTGGAATAACATTACAAGTGCGTATGCATCAACACTTCGATTATATGTACGAGTATCAAATATTCGGACATGTATGTGCTGGCATACACGGACAAATGTATGCATGGGTACACAAGTTGATAAACTTAATGAATCAATAGATGTGGTTGAGGTCATAGAACTAAACGGTATTTTGACACAATAATAACCGTCTCTGTTTGAACAATGATTTTCTCGCTTTAAAATATGGAAGTATGTATATCACATGGTTCTAGCGGGCCAATGATCTCATTTGAAAATCGTTTCGTAGATCTGGCTATAAAATAGACAAGCAGATGTGCATTAGGAATTCCACGAATATGGTAAATGCAAACACAAATTTGATCCCAACATTCATCCGCAAATAAAAGGTTGACACCAATTTACGATACTATTATAAATTGGAAGATTCCATAAAATCCTTGTAGTACACATTTTCGGATTTGTAGTGACGTGATGATTACCACGAGTCTTTGTGCGACGATGGCCAGTTATAATATGGAACTAACGAGGTTTCATACATATTTAAATTTTGTTCAGATTTTTTATTAATTTAGCTCTTTCCTACATACAATATTTACGCACATAGATACACTTGAGTGTGTTCAAGAGAATAAGCATCAACAAATACCAAGTAATAAATGTGAACGATTCAGAGTTTTACTATTCGGTCTTTCAGCCAACTTCCCACAATACATTGCATTTACTACTATTTAACGTTATCCGGAACCTGTGCCAGGAACAGTTTTCCGGTTAACGTTAAACTGTAGCAATCGCATTGAATTGTGGGATGTTGACTGAAGACCGAATACAATGAATATGCACTAATGGTCCGTATATTACAGTAGAAACAGTGAAAAATTGTAAATTGTATTTGTATATTTAGACATTAACCACTTTAAGCAATAATTGTTATGGTTTGTTTTGGTCTACGGAACCGGGGGATAGAATTCTAGCTACGACACGCCCAATTCTAGCTAAGCTCCGTCCACGCTTTGCCGTGTTGGGATCAGTCAAACCCTACATTCTGAGAATTCCAATATCAAGATACAAATAAGCTGTTGAATAGTTTGACTCTAATTTAACTGGGTGTTGTTGAGGTAGCAACAGCACACAGTCAAATTAGTTTCAAAATATCAAAATATCCATCATATTGTTTATTAAATGGCAAATGCATACAATTCGTACACATGACGGACTATCCAATGTTATACCGTCTGGGCACATGTGGCGTATTTGATTATGACGCTATATACTTGAGTGACTGATTGGATCGCTCCATCGATTACTATATTATATCTGTTTAAGGATGAGGCCAGCTGGCTGTCATTCATGGCTATCGGTGCTATTTTTTTCTTCATCGTCTCATTCGGGATAGGGCCTGGTGAGTGATTACATTACCAATGCCATCTATGACGATATAGGATCCTGACATCATGGACTATTTACGTGAATTGCATGTTCACATAACAATCTAAAAATGGTGGTGTGGCATTGTGCTGGGAATACGCCTCTAATGTAACGACTGGCCTTTGTGTTACGTCACTAGTTCTAGACTGTTACGCAGACGTACAATTCGTACACTTGATGGATATTTCAAAGGTCATGACGGAGAGAGCTACGTCACGATGTATTGCAACGTCACTCTATAAGTAATGTAATGGAGCATGATGTTATATACTTGAATGGCAGATCGGACACCTCTTTTTCAGCATCACCTCTTACATACTGAATTTCTCGTCGATATCGCTAGTCTGTCAACCATTTCTCAATATTACCTTCTCCATAAATTCGACAAGAAAGTGAGAACTAGTTGGCATCTCATATTATTTCACTTATCTATGAACTTTCGAGAATATCACATCTTAGAAAAGTACGGATGGAGATTGATCTGTGTCATTGGTTCTAGTGGTCTTGTTTGCAACAATGCGTATATGGTATGTGGCTCCATAGGAAATCCAGCTGGGCACCTGTGTAACAAGCTTTTGTTGAATCTGAATGTTCAACCCATGAAGAATAAACAGTAACCATAAGGCATTGTCTATAAGTGCATCAAAATTGTGATGACATTCTTACGGCAGCTCAGTAAAGGATACTGTATTTTTGCATTGGTTATGGCGTTATCATTAAATTGCTTCTACTTATGATGCGGTTTATTGATAGTCGCGTGGAAAATTTACATTTTTAGAAAAATCCTATGGTGATATATTTTTGTTATCAATCTAGTGAAAGCTATTTATGTTATTTCTCAATGATGTATGTATGTATAAGAAGACGTTATATCTACATTAGGTATGTAGATGGCATCCTCATATCAATCAATTCATGACAAAGACGACCAATTCCGGCCGGGGCAGTGGTTTTAAGGAATGCCAATTTACAGGGCAAGAGAGGACTTTTTTTTAAATTTACCACTGGAATGACTGGCTCCGTTACATATACCGCCAAATGGACATTCAATAAGTTAATATTTTGCTTTTCGTGACAAAATTTAGGCATTGAATGGTTAATCCACTGATAGTTGCACGATGATGTGGCGGCCTTCAAATACATTCTCAGTATATGCCAAATCGTATGTAGACTACCTACATTCATTAGGGATCATTTCATGATATTTAATCTATAAAGGTTGCATTGCCTCTCAGTTGCCATAAATTGGCTTTCTCGTTTTGCACATATTCACAAATACAAATATAAATTCCTGTGTTTATGCACATTCAAATGACATCAATGAAATAAATTAAGATATCTGCTAAATTTACGCTTTTGGGATTCATTTATATATTTTGAAACAAGAATTCTCTGAAAAGCAATTTCAAGGTAATTATATAGGTAACGTATTGCATATTTTGAAACTAATTTTACTGGGTGGTGGTGCTGCCTATGGCAGCAATAGCGCCCAGTCAATTCAGTGTCAAAATACTCGACAGAATTGTATTAAATAGTAAAGACAAACAATGCTTGACGGACTATTCAATCTTCATGACGGACCTAACTACGCCATTCATTACGAATTTTTATTGTCACGCCATTTTAATTGTGACGTAGATGATCATGGCGACATATAATTTAGCAACGTATCAGATCTACCTATTGTATGTTGCTTTCTAGGTTCTGTACCATGGCTTGTCTCCACGGAACTCTTTACAGAGGAGGCTCGCTTTGCAGCTGTCAGTGTCTCGGTGATGATTAATTGGTTATCCCAAGCTGCTGTCGCATTCGTATTTCCAACTTTTATTGTAAGCCTAGTTATCATAAAATAAAAGCTGATTGTAATAAGTAACATGTCTATTCTTTAACCTCTCTCGATCTAACTTGAGTGTTTAATGGTCACGCCGGCCGACGATTTTTGACAATTTACTGCTGGGATGACTGGCTCGGTTGCTGAGCCAGTTATTCCAGAGGTAAATTGTCAAAAATAGTTTTCGCCAGGTCTGTTAATTGGTATTGTCTACACAAGCATTTTACTGTCCATAGAACCTGCAGTAGTCGCAAGAAATAACGGTTTGCAGGACCACATAACGCCATTTTGTATATTTTAGTTGCAAATAATTGTCCTCTCTCGGCCTATGAAATAAACATTCATTGCAGAAGATATTTCTTGAACAGACTTCACCGGTAATGGGATAATTAACATACGCAGCCCTGTGAGCGCCTCTAGCTCTTAACACAAAGGTGTTAAAGCGAGCGCTCTGGTTCTGAGCAAGTGAACAAGTTGCAAGCATGAAAGTTCTCAAGCACAGAACTCACGTGCCAGTGATAATGCTTTATTAGTTGAATGATTTCGTTTCTTGTTCTTGTCTGAACGCATTACAATGCTACATAATGTAGTAACATTTCGGCATTCAGATACAAACGCATTGCCATCAGTATATAGAGTACCGATCATGTACGTATGCACGCAGGCACGCAGGCAGGGACGCTGGCACGCACGCTCGCACTCTGACACACGCACGAACGCACGCACGTACCCACGCACGTACGCGTGCACGCACGTACACATCGGCTCCATCAATAGTTGCATTGAATATATGAACGGAGTGTGTGGAATGGGAGATGTGTTAGGATAAACAATCAATAATTAATGTGGTAGGCGTGACAGCTAACTGGCCGATTGCTATCTAAGGCCAATACACCAATGCCTAGGGTTAACCATGGGGTATTTTCACGCATGCGTGCGTGCGTGCGTGTATGGGCTCTAGTCCGCAGGTGTTTGCGGTGGCATGCATCAAGCGTATCCAGAACTGCGTTTCGGCGCTCCCCATATGTGGTGCGGTCTATGATTTTACTAGATTATACCAGCGTGAACATATACTCATATGCCACTCATGACTACGGTAATGGCTTAGTCGCATACAATTCACTGTATTAAATGCATTCATAGGTAAAACTGGATTCGCTCATTGACATGTTCTATTTTCAGGAATCATTCGGAACCTACATGTTCATTCCATTCACTGTGTTCCTAGTACTCTTCTGGCTCTTCACATTCTTCATGCTCCCAGAGACAAAGGGTAGAACATTTCAAGAAATCAGCAGAAATTTCGAGAAACAGAAGACGCCACCAGAAGAGTCTCTGAAAGAACTAGGGACTGTATCTACAATTTTACAATAATAATAATAATAATAATAATAATAATAATAATAATAATAATAACGCAGTGATCCCGTAATCTAGATATTTGACCCTTTGACATTAAGCTCGAATTATTTCTAGCAAACCAATATATGAAGGAATATGTCAAATGTTGGGATTCTACCCTCTTGCTTTCTCGATTTATGACTTTAAATGTACAGTCCGGTATGGCCCCATGCATTCCCTACCTCCCTCCCGCGTCAAAGTGTCAAATATTAGTGCCTACAGAGGTTGAATCATATTAGTAATTTTACCACCCAGTCAGGTGAGAAGAGAATTAAAGCAATACGACTATGCTACTCGAGGTAAGCTGAGAAATCATTTTCTATGCAACGTGACAAAATGGGCCTTTCCAGTGTATCCGTCCATCATCTGACGTCATAATCAAATAATTGACGCGTAGAACGACGTCATAATCAATGTAGGCTTGCACGATTATCCGATATTATCGAAAATCGCGAGTTTTTTTCAGCCACGATTTTTTACGATGTGATTAAAAAAAAATCGAAATATCGCCAAAATTGTACTGTCATGTATTCTGTCTATTTGTAGCATAGGTGTCTATTACGGCAAGCTGTTCAATTTATTTCCAAACCAACATCTCTGAGAAAGGGGTGAGATTATACTAGGAATAGGTAACAAAAGTTGAAGTTCATTCTCTAAAATTACTTTAAAAGACGACATTAATACGAAAATGCAACGCAATTTACCGGTATAATTTCTTGCTGCCTTACTGTATACCTCAAAACCATGATCGCGGGAGTGAAATTATTAAGTGGGAAGCTATAAATATTGCCTGTTTTGTAATAAGCATGGTTTATAAAATCAAAATTAGTCCAAAATTTGACATTAAATGACGTCGCTGGAATAACTAAATCACGTGATATTGCTTGCTCTCCTGTTTTTGGAGGCGAGAGGTGGTGCGTTCACAAATGTGATAGCTAAATGAGATGGTATACACGCTTTAGCAAGCATGGCGAACTATCCTAGACGTTTCTGAAGGCTAACTAATATTAGTAAAATATATAAATCACGTGATATTGCTCGCTCTCCTGGTTTTGGAGGCGAGCGTGGTGCGTTCACAAATGTGATAGCTAAATGAGATGATATACACGCTTTAGCAAGCAAGGTGAACTATCCGAGAAGTTTTAACCGGGTACTCGGTAACTTCGGAGCAGATCTAAATATTAGATGTCTATGGATCTAATGTACATTCCTAATATCACGTGATTTGTATATTTTTACAAAGACGAGATGAAATGCCAAATTTTAGGATTCATTTTCATGTAATAAACGATGATTTTAACAGAGTACACACTATTTAGGTTGTCCAATATAAAAATTTCACTCCCGCAATGATGGATTACATTAAGCCAATGGGCAAGGCGGCAAGAAATTATTAATTGTGTCCTATATTCGTGTTATTAACGATCGGTCTTAGTTTAAGCATCTTGGCGACTGGATTTCAAGTTTTTTTTAAATTTACCAATTAGAAGTCATCCGGCTAAATCTGATATGAAAACTCGGAGCAAAACCGATACGGCTACATAACCCACACCATGCAGTCCAACTCAACCCATGACCAATTCACCCTGTGAATTCATATACCTTTAAAATAGGCTGTATGATATATCGCGATACCGCCTAGGACAATATTGTGCAAGCCTAAATCAATGACGCCATGAATAGCGTAGATAAGTAGGTCAAGAACGCATAAATGGTGACGGTCTAAGCGTTGTTGTACGAATTGTATGTCATAACTATTTAATAAAGATGCTGTTGAATATTTTGAAATTAATCTGACCAACAAAATAATCAACAGCTTACGTGTATAGTTTCCGGAAATGGATTGTCAGGGAGTTCCGAGATCGATCGATCCCAACGAGAGCGAGGTGTGGGTGGAGCTTAGCTGAAGATGGGCGGGGCATAGTTAAAATTCGAAAGGTCCGGTGCCACAGAATCTGTATCTGTAGATGTATGCTGATGAAACAATGGTATACAACCAATGCAAATGTACCCAAGACTGAAATATGGCAATGAATATTGTTAATTGTAATAATCCACACACTGTTGTGTTGTGAGAATTACACATTTAGCTGTCTGAATATTGCAATTACATTAAAGCCGCTTGCAAACTCATTTCATTCATTTTCATCCTTTCTGTACGGCTATATTTATGAACTACCACCGCTATATTACTTTGCCAACTGTAACCATATGCTTTAGAAGCGTCCGATTAACCAATCAATAAAGTATCCGTCGTGTTACCAGATTTCGTAATTTATCTTCTCATTCTTCTGCCGAGCATCAATCCCTTAGCAGTGACACGTCGTACAGCTATTATATGGTTGTGATATGCATTTCGGTACATGTTACTGATCTTACTACTGCTGCTCTCTTTCTCACCACCACTCATGGTGATATACGCAGCATCCGCAGCGACTGCACTGCAAATCAATGGACCATTCCAGTTTATCCATCCATCACATGAAGTCATAAGCAACAACGTGACGTGTAGGCCGACGTCATAATCAAGGAAGTCATGAATGCCGTAGATAAGTACGTCACGAACGCATAATTGGTGACGGGCTAAGCGTTGTTATACGAATTGTATGGCTTTACGATTTAATAAACATGCTGTTGAATAGTTTGAAACTAATTTGACTGAGCGCTGACGCTACCATAGGCAACTTATTCAACAGCTTAGCTGTATAGTTTTCTGGAAATTGATTGTCAGGAAGTTCAGGGATCGATCGATCCCACAATAAGCGTGGTGTGGTGGAGGTTCGGCAGAGATGGGCGTGGCATAGTTAAACTGGAAAGTTCCATTGCACGTCCACTCCACTGGAAAACACCAATGACGTCCAGCCTTTCTATTTCGTATTGACTCACCATATCGTACTGCTTCAATAGCGTATTCTCATTTCCATCCCACTATGGCACTGTGAGCTCTACTAGCACACATTGCTGCAATGGTTCTGACCAGATCCCTATACTCGGTATCAAATCTGCTGATAATGCGTTCGAGGAAATCCACTTACCACTTCATGGGTGTTTTCATCTCTTACCTCTAAAATAAAATAAAAACCCATTGGGTTTCACAGGTGATTACCTACTCGCTTCTCGGTTGTGGGCTTTTATCAGTTTGACTCGTACATTATCCAATCCCCGCCCATACACATTTGCTTAACGGGCATCAACAGCAGTCCTAACAACCGTTGCCTGACAGATTCGAAAAAAATATACCCATTCACCAAGTGCTAGGCGAAGGCTGCCTCGCAATGACATTAAAACCAGCGGACAATATTAGTTGATGGTCTTGGGAAAACTTCAAGTAGTCAGCAGTGAATTGATGAATCCACTTACTTTTAACTCTGCAACGCCCATTTCTAGCTAAGCTCGGCCCACGCTTTGCGCGTGTCGGGATCGATTTATATACTTTGAATCCAGAATTCCAAGATTCCCAATTCGATGGTACCTATACAGCTTACCTATTGAATATGTTGTGATTGGAGGCAGTCACATTAGTTTTAAGATATTCAACACACTGTTTATTAAATAGTGAAGACATACAATTCGTATAACTGACGGAGTATTCCACGTACACGACGTAGCATTGCGAGGCAATTATCATTATGCGTCAACTTGTGTGTGAAGTAATTGATTATGACGTCAATGATTAAGTGGTGGATTGGATTCATCCATTGGTGACTATTGTATAAGCATGTGCATAACGCGTGGGCATAGTCTATCAACGTATGACCATGCTGCTGGCATAACGACTGCACTTTACTAATTTTGGATCGTTTAGCGAATTAATCTATTAGGTGATACACCTAATGAATCATCAACAGTGTCCCGTAAATATCACATTAATAGAATAACTTAGTGATCACAGTTGTGTTTGATTTCAAGTCAATACTTTGTACATTTATAATGTAAAGTCTAACTCTAACATATCATGCAATTCAGGATGATCACGAATGGATGCGGTGTGAGTAAAGTGCTCGTATCCCAATAAATAAATAGCAGTTCCACGAGCTATGAGATGCCTGTTCATCTCTATTCAATTTATCCAGCAAAATATTCAACAGAGTACATGTTTAGTTTTCTAGAAACTAAGATTAAAATATTTCAGTGGACATGTTGACGAATCCATTACCTGTTTCACTGCCCCTTCTACGCAGACCAAAGAGCTTTCTTTAATAATCTCATCTCAAACCATTTAATCTGTAACACCAATGTGAGCGAAGAGACTAATATTAAGTCATCAGGACTTCTCTGCCAGTACATTGACTCAATTAGTCGCTTTAAATGACCGCTCAGCTCTTCTCTGAAATAGTCTGATTACTAAGCACCATCTGTACACTGGCACCACCTGGACTACTCTTCCCAATTCGTCCATCCATTACCTTCTCAATCAGCCGCGCTTCAGTATATTGGCCGGTTTGTGTGTTTAAGGATTAATGGTCATGGCGGATAAAAACGGCATCTGCAGTGGATTTGTGAGGCGTCCACTTGCAGACCGGGAGGAGATTATAAGATTTGTCACTGAACTGACTGGCTCGCTAACCGAGTTGGCCACGCCAGTGGCAGCTCTTTTTGCAAATGGTCTACTCTAGGCCCGCTGGTGGACGATTTCTATGAGAGGACTGAGATCTCCATGACAACATTCGATCACTAAATGCGGGTGGTCATTGTGCCGTGTAACTGATGAATGAAGCGTTGGCTATATGCCCGCTCAAGTCTAGCTTATGTTCAAGTTCACTTTATTTCTCCCAGGCTATTACAATAGCATATGGGAGTAACAGTTATTGCATACAATATCTATGGGTGCGGGTCTATTTTATATATAACATAGTAGATTAAAATATGTTTATTTTATGCTAGCTGTGGGAAGCCTGTGCTCTGCGCACGTATATACCCAGCCACTTTGTTATGACAGTGGAGATAGAATACATACAGCTAATTATATAATGCGCTATAATAATATACATATGCATTAGGGATTACGTAAGAATACTCATACGTTCATGTTATCCCTTCAAGCTGTGAGTTCCCAGAATCACAGTTTCAATGTAACTGTACAGGAAACTGTTGGATATTTTGAGACAGACCCTACAGGAACCTATTTCCGTCATAAACATCAACAGCTCTCAGTCAGGCAAGCTTGAAAATATCAGTCGGGATATAGTGAAGGATTTTGGTGGTGGCCTTTTGGTTTGGAGGGGATGACAAGCAGTATATTATACAGTATATTAATGCTACTGGAGCAATTGGCCCAGTTGAGTGAAGTTCATGGCGGGTGAACATCTGGTGCTTCAGAATGATAGGCAATGAGCTAGCCAGATAATAACTTATCATTTGGCATATTCAGTGGGGAGTACATGATAGGCTCAGCCCCTGTTTTTTGCTCGTTGGGATCGATCTGTATACTTTAAACCTAGAGTTTCGGATTCCCAATTGCATGGCAACTATGCATACCTATGGAAGTGACAGCGCCCAGTCAAGTTAGTTTCAAAATATTGAACATAATGTCTATTAAATAGAGAAGATAATTCGGACAACCTGACGGACTAATCCAGGTTGTGATGCCAATACTTGAGTGACATAGGGGATTTATCAATTTTGAAATAACCCAAGCTACTGACCAATACGAGTACATGGGATCCTATGCAGCTATGGCGACTGATCTCTGACAAAATAATTCTTTCACCCCGACATACAAGACGTAACAGATTCCCTATTATGTATCATTAATATAACTATATAATATAATGTTACCAAGTATTTAAGAATATTATAGTAAGATTTGTCTCATCGCGCTACCTCTCAGACAAAATATAAAAGATGTTTAAACAAAGAGAGTGCAGTGATCGATCGATCCCGATACCAGCTAAGCGTGGGTGAAGAATAGCTGGAGATGTGCTGGACAGAGCTAAAACTGGATTCTTCCAGTAAGCAGTCAGGAGGGCTGGTAACTGCACCAACCCGCACCGCCTCTACAGGATGGAGAAGAGACAGTTTCAACAATGTACTTGAATGAGATCAAAATTAAAAATAGATGTCATGTGAAAAACCTAAAAATAAAAGTTGTTATCATATTTTATGACTTCAACAGAATAGGCCAAATTTTAACAAACTTTATCATTGTTAAATACCAGGCTCAAAGGGTGGACATTTCACCGCAAATCGTCAAAATGCTACTCCTCCTTAGCTGCTTGACATATTTGAACCAGGTTTAACTATGCGGATTCTATCATGGTAGGCTCCATAATTCTGATTCATCCACTTCAAGGGGTTCAATGGGACATTTGTTGATTATATATAAAAAGGGTAATTAAACACTTTGAAATTAATTTTATTAGGAACTGAAACAGAAATAAAAATAAAGGTCGATCATTCTGCCTGAGAGCTTATTCATGCTGACCACCTCCATCTATCGCATGAGACTTGTACAGATTGAACATATGTCACAGCTTAGAAATAAATTAACATCTTTCCAATTCATATTTTACGTAATAGATATTCTGTTGATTAGGTTGAGCTAAATGTGCTTGCAAACCATTGCTAGCCTCACTGGCCAGAGAAGGCTTCAGGCCCACGCAATTTTTAAATTCAATGAGATTTACATACCCTTCCATGGCTTAAATTTCACTATTTTGTGACCTCGATGTGGAATACAACATGTAATGTTATCCTTGACAAGGGGGTTAGCACTTTGAACACGACGGACAAACCCTGCAAAAGATCATTTAAAATTTGATAAATAATCTGTTGAATAATTTAAAACAAATTTGATTGGGGGCTGTTGCTGCCTAAGGCAGGTTTCAATGGCTTACTTTTCCATGACTTTTCATAGCTTGAAAGAAACGCTGCTTTTTCAGTCCGATCTCTTACATTTTCAGATTCCACAACTATCCAGAGATTGTATGGCCAGTACAAACCCTGGACCATGGCGCTATCCGTACCATGTTGGCCCGCTGTGTCCCGCCTGGTCCACACAAACCTTACCAGGTTGGCCCGCTGTTCCCCGACTACATGGTTTAACATTATAGTTGACTTTTCCAGAATTCGTCATTTTACCTGGCTCTTGTTGCCCGGACTATTTCAAGCTAATATGCCATCGTTTCAAGGTATGCAGCTAGAAATACAAGACATCAGGATGTTATAGTACAAGAACATGTTGTTTAACTTATCCAAAAATTAAGTCTTCAACTTCACTTTCTTCTACCTAGATTTATAGCAGCATTTTAGCAAAATCCCACGATGCATTTCTGATAAGATTTTCCCACATTTGCCTGTGGCCCATTGTGCCCTGATTCCCCCTACTCTAATGTAGATTTATCAAATACACGAACGAGAACACTTTAATCGTGCGATTTTGTCAAGAATATCCAAATAGCTGCTAATTGAATGTATATTCGCAGGCCGAGAGACTATCTTTGAAAGATTGGCACTAAATTGACTTATCGAGCCAGTCTTTCCAGTGGTAAATTTAAAAAAACGGATTTTCTCTTCGCCAACAAATGGGCATTCCTCAAGACAACTACAGGGGTAAGTTTGGCTGGGATTTGCTATGAAAGGGTTACGACACTAATGCCGATCTGAGCGCTCAGGTATCGAGGACGCATCGCCATTGGTGTGCCGCCGGGAAAGTGGAGCAGGTTAAGATTTTAGGAAAGCATTGGTTATCTTTTGACGTAATAATCAGTCCGAATTGAGACAACGAGCAAGCGACATCACAATGGGATCACCAAAGCAACAATCCATTGATGATACTCAAAATGAGGGAGTAAGAGTTATAAATATTGATTTATGTATTCGTTGATTGAGCGATTGATTGATTGTTTGTTTGATTGATTAATTGATACATTAGTGTATTCATTCACTTATTATTTGATTTATCGATTATTTGATTTATCGATTGTGCGGTCTAGCGTGTTCCCCAGCGTGTTTCATGCCATGTAGTGATCAGTTGATCTATAGAATACTTGATCAAGCAATCGATTGATTTAAATCTTTGTTGATTGTAAGAATATTTGATTGTTTGATTTATTTATTTATCCTTTTTACTGCTGTTCTCTCACTCGTAGAAATTAACCGGCCACCTATTGATAGCGATACTGGCTGCCGTGCTCGGGTCCGCGTTGCCAAATGGTTTTAACATAGCCGTTGTCAACAATCCTCAACAGGTAAGGAACAATTTACGTATCGCTCATACCATCTATTTACCTATAGCTGCTGACCTTGGAACTCCATGAATTTATAGGACAAATAATTATTTCCGACATTGCATTGATTATTATGCGTGCCCCTCAGTTTCACTGCAATTTATGTTTGTCAATACGGTAAATCTGCTGTGGAAAACATAGTAATAATAAGCTATCCAGAGTACTTCCCGACAATCCTAGTATATGAGTACATTTCAGCAATATTCTTATATGCAATGACAAATGAATGGTTCAGGTGAAAATCCACATTGGAACAAAAAATTCGGCAACTCTTTCACAAATTTAATTACAGACTTATATCTTTGCTTATAAGATATCGCGTCGTGCTGATCCAGTGTGTTCCCCAGCGTGTGTCATGCCATCTAAATTATGGACGTGCCAGGGGCCCCACACCATGGTATCATCTGGTCCCAAACTGAAATTCTGGATGTCAATGCAGTTTCTCTCATCCATGCTAAGATTGGAGAGTACTCTGGACTCATAACTATGAACTATAGGGGACTAATGATAGATTTTGTGGGTATGCGTGGGCAATACCATTTAAAACTAATTACCATTTAACAATGCTACGGGATTTTCAGGTGTCCCTTGGGACGTATTGCAACAACTTTTGTGAGCTGCATTTTTGGGGATCTATACCATCAAGAAGGCCCTTATGAGAAACACTGGTACTCACCAAAACCATTAGTTAAAGTGGCAAGTACTCATGTTTAATCATGATGATTTTGCCATCAATCATAGTTAGTGCCAAAATAAATTGGTAGTCTATAAGCATTGGAGTTATCCCGCAAAGAGTTGGAAGAGACAAGGTCCTAAACGAGATCGTAATGGGGGCAGATATGAGTGTTAAAATCTGTGAAGCTTGTTTGAAGAAGCCGACATACCAAAATAGTTCATGTATATGGAAATGGTGGAGATAGCACTACGGTTTCTTCAGGCAGACTGAGATGACAGCTCGGATGAAGAGGGTACCACAACAAATGGCAATTCCCATTTCCAGAGTATCCATCCATCATCTGGCCTGATATGACATCATAATCAGCTCATCGCATGTATGATGACGTCACAATCATTACATAACAAGTGGTTCCATAAAGACAGTCATCAAATCTCAAATACTCCGACACGTTGTAAGAAAATTGTATGTCTTTGTAATTCTTTGCTATTTAATAAACACGCCGACATTGAATATTTTGAAACTAATTTGACTGGGTGCTGTTGCTGCCTTAGGCAGCAACAGCATCCAGTCAAATTAGTTTCAAAATATTCAACAGCTTACCTGTGTAGCTTTTTGAAAATTGGTAGTCACGGTGTTTAGAGATCGATCGATCCCAACACGAGCGAGGTGTGGGTCGAGCTTAGCTATAGATGGACTGGGAATATCTAAAACCGGAAGGGTCCATTGCTGGTCTAGTGTCTACTTCAGCGCATCATTAATTCGCGTGAAGGAAGTTGTCGGACTATACACATTGTAGTAAATATGTATGAGGGAATCAGAGATACAACCGCAAGCTTGACAGATTCCAGCTGCTGTCATATCTGGCGATCCATAGAACAGTCTGCACTTGGAAAGTCCACATTAAACACCAGTGTGTCAATCAATGACTGGTCATCAATACTTTCGAACAAGCAGATTAAACAATAGTTACTTAGAGTTTTACTCGAAACCTGAGAAGACCATAAGACCGTATAGATACCAAATAAAGTACCAGCATCTTGCAGGAGGTTTTGTTGACCTATTTAATACCATTGCCATGACAACTATGATAGCTGCTGTAATTCCTAAATTGAGAAGCAGCCAAGATGAAGGAGACACAAGAGTGGTTTCTTCATTCGATGTATACTACACAAAGCGGAGCAAAAGTGGGCAATAACCAACGCTAATGGTACTGATATTGTTGTCATCAACACACCTTTCTTTGGAAAACTTGTTGATTTAGGAGTGAAAGTCCTAGGGATACAGAAGAATTAGATGAATCAACATTAGTTCCCAATTCACATTTTGTCCACGCACAACACGTGCCCTTTAGGGTGAAGGGAATGACAGTTTTGTCAAAATGCAGGTAATATCTGAAAGACAAATTACCTGCTCTGTCTATTCGAAATTAACAATGAAATATCAGATGACTTTATGATGCAAGCCATGGAAGTATCCAACGATTTGTTCATCATAGTGTAGGGAAAGCGGCCAGGTGAGTATTCTTCTGCAAACCAACTTCAGCCAAACGCTTACAATCGCGCTATGGACGGATTTGTCAACTGCAAACAGATAGCATATCTTTATAGCTGAATTGGAGTGGATAAGAGTTAACCAGACAAAGTCAGTTTCGCCCAGCACATATGCCTTGGCCAACACTCTGGGGACTGGTGCTGTGCTGTGTCTTTTTATTACTGAGCACTTGGCACCTTCGGATCTTCCAGTAATGCAGTGTATTATCATAGACCGGAAAGTGGCTTTAGTAATTTGTGTGTAATGGTAGAAACAATACTTGCAGCTCCGTCATGCCATGCTCTTATGGCGGGGATCCGGCAAGGTGTAGCTTAGTATTGAACCCTGCTGTTTTTTTCTAATAATTGAGTGACCATTTGGTCTTAATTGTCTAAGTGAAGGCTCATCGACAATATGATGTATAGTTCCAACAGTTCAAACTTGTGACCCACCTATGTAGTGCTTTGCACAGTGAATTACTGATATGTAGTAAGCGCTATGTTTAGGAATATGTTTTAAGTAAGAGCAGTGGAGATTGTTGGATACTAATTGACCAACACATATGAAAAAGCAAATTATGTTGACAGTAATTATGTTTGATGTCAAAAGCATCATGTTTAAAAAGAGTTGAATATCCCTTTAATTATTAGCATTTTGCACTACTCATAATATCTTATAAACAAGCCTATGCTTGCTCTCAATTATTCTGCTTTCAATCTGTAAGATAAAACAATAAAACATTGATTTATTGCGCAAGCTTATAAGTTCAGAATTGCGGAGTGCCCCTTTAATTCTTTCGAATGGTTACTTTGTGATTATTATCCTATGTATGGAGGGTTGTAGTAAGACACATACACATTTGCAATCCAAAGTTCTTATGCTGTTTTGACATTGGATATTCAATTTACAAATTTGCATTTAAAAAATCAAGGAATTCAACTTTCCACAATTTTGCTACCATCTTTACGAACGTACGGTCGACTACAGTTAACTAGCACGTTAACGCTTTCAACTGGGATCTAGCTAATTGTAGATAATTCTGGTTAGCCAGTCGGAGTTGACCCGGACTGTCTTAAGGAGCTACATCATTCTGTTTCGCTTATTGCTGAATTTTATCCAACAATTTGTTGAAAAACACTTTGGTGTAGGCTTCCGATTTTGCAAAGCATTGCAATTCAATGCTTTGTTCAAAGTACGTTGGTCCACGTGAACACAACACGCGCTTGGAATGTTTGTCTTTAACTATGTGCCATTATTAGCGAATCTTAAGGCTCAATGAATGAAGCGATCTTGCACTCAAGTATATAACAGCATAATTAATTACATCATAAGTAGGCTGACATCACAGTCAAATGCTTCAGGAATGAGGTATCTAGGGCCGTCGTGAACATAGAATAGATCAGCAATTGTACGAATTGTATGTCTTTACAACTGAATAAACATTCTTTTGAACATTTTGAAACTAATTTGACTGGGCATACGCAGCAACAGCCTCCCAGATAAATTAGATTCAAAGTGCTCGACAGGTTCGCTGTATAGTTACCATGAGATTGGGATTCTGGGAGTTCACAATCCAAAGTATATACATCGACGCCAATGCGCACAAAGCATGGGCAGAGCTAAACTAAAAGTGGATTCATCCATTTCATCTTATCAACAGATAATCAATGAGTTCGTCAACTCGTCATACTATGAACGATATGACGAGTACATACCACCGTCCACATTGCTCATGATATGGTCTGTGGCAGTAGCCATGGTGTCAGTGGGGGCTATGATTGGCAGTTTCGGCGGTGGTTACCTGGCTAACAGATACGGCAGGTAAGTCTTTGTTGTGCCATGACGTCATCAAGAAGGGACTTCTCTTCCTCGTCTTGTTTTCATGAGCATAGCGGTAGAACCGTGGGTGTAATATAGCCGCAGAGCTCTCATGTACGTAGCTTCGCTACACGACGAGTTGTCCCGAGCTCCGTTGACGTGAGTTCAGTAAATCGCAAGTGCACGCTGACAGAGACGATCAGCAGACGATCAGAAACATATATAGCCTCCGAAAGTGACTAAATTATGCTTTGGTAATTGGAAGAGAAATTGAACATACGCAAAAGTGTATATTTTTATCATCAATAAAAGTGTATTGGATATATTAATATGACACTTTATTCGACTGCGTAATAGAATTAGTAACAAAAACGTATTATTTTGGAGGATATAGATATGGCGAGAAAATACTGAGCCATAAGATTTGGCCTTTGAGAGGGCCTAAGCGCTCTACGGCTATATTACCTTAATGGCTTGAACACTTACGCGGTGTAGCTTTGTACAACACACATTATACCGCGTGGTGAGCTTGACCGCTACCGAAGTCCAGCATTATTCCTCAGAGTTATGTCCTCTAAAATATTTAAAAGTACTATGAGCTATAGTTGTAACTTAGACAGCTTTGACAGAAATATAAAACATTTGACCGATCGACTGACGAACCGACAGATTGACCAAATGACCGCCCGGACACCGAACAGACAACCCTACTGACAGACTGACAAACTGACTGACTGGGAAACCAACTGATAAACTGACAGGCTGACAAACAGACCACCATACCTACTTAATCCGGCCTCACACACAATTCAATCGGGTCGGCTGTAATTGGCAGTCAGTCAAATTTGATCTATTAAATCTCCTTAATTACCCTAACCGATCCACGTGCTCACATTGACCGACGCACTGCCTTCATACTGCCCTATTATCACTCAATGGCAGCATTAAGATCTATCAAATCTAGAACTAGGATTCCTAGAAGTTCTGCGCGTAAGATCAGGAAATCATACACTGTTGCTGTCATAGTGTTACTCTCGAATAGCGGGCAGGGAGGGAGGGATGGAGGACGGGAAGGATGGGTGGAGGGCGGAATGGAGGGATGGTGAGAGAGGTAGTGAGAGATGGACGGAGGGAGGGGGAGCGTTTTAGCAAACATACATACCAAATTGGTTGACTATATTTGAAATATTGCGTTTCTTAATTCAGAGGGCCAAGGTTCATTTCTGAGCTTTATGTCCTTTTGAGTGCATAAGCTTTCTTTCCCGTGACCAGGACATATGCTCGGCGGGTCAGGTCTTTTCTCGCAGACACGGGCAGATGTTGCTGTCTGGCCGACCAATTCGGGCCGAAGGTCCCTTAGTCTGGGTATACACCACCCGATTCTAATCTGCCTGACAACTAATTGGCAGACCAGTTGGTGTTAATGTGGTTATGTATGCCCTGACACCAACTGCAAATGGGCGTTAGTTGGCAGATGAGCACCAATTAAAAACTGAATCTGGAGTCCCTGTCCTGATATGCCACGGTGCAATGAATTCGATTTAAATTTCTGTATTGTTCCAGTCCGACATGGTGTTATTGTTGTTGTTGTCGGTTGGTTAGTTGGTTGGTTGGTTGGTTGTTTGTTTGGTTGGTTGGTTGGTTGTTTGGTTAGTTGGTCGGTTGATTGGTTGATTGGTTGATTGGTTGTTGTTGTTGTAGTAGTAGTAGTAGTAGTAGTTGCTGTTGTTGTTGTTGGTGGTGGTGGTGTGTTGTTGTTGTTGTTGTTGTTGTTGTTGTTGCTGTTGTTGTTGTTGATATTGCTGAGTTTAGATCTTTCACTTGGTTCATAGTTCTGTCCATAGGGGTAGGTGTTACTTCCAACGACATGGTCGGATAGTGTATGGCCATCAGTTGGCCGAACACCCTGCTTAGTGTGCGGCTGCCCGCCATTTTGAAATTTACGCAAATATCGCACTAGCCATCTGAACCGAGGTCGGGTGCCCGGTTGACTATAGTTGACTAGCTAGTTAACTATTTGAAGTTCGGCTGGTCCTCTGGTTAGCTATAGCTAACTATGGTTAGGAGTCGAACTTGACCCTAGTCGGCTGATAAAATCGGCTCAGTGTGATGCCGGACTAAGAATCATGGGCGGATGTGTTGCAGATCTCTATTAGGGCGTAAATAACTCGTGGTCATATCCACCTCATTGCTGTTTTTAGGAAATATCATATACTTTCACATGAGTTACAAATAGCCACCGTGAACTACGTAATATTCACACGTGAGTGTTGGAATGATCCCGATTGTCTTTTATTATGATTGATCTAAGATAGTGTCCGTATTCTAGGTCAACTTTCTACAAACAACATGAAAATGTGATGATGCGACAACATTTATGGGCCTATTCAAGCTATGCAATAAACTGTACGTGTTGTATCAGAGACTCTAAAGCCAAATAGAAGTTTACGTCTGAAGAGACAAATATGTTGTTATACAGATTTGAAGTATGTCTCCAGTATGTAGGCATAGTCCTTGTACATTGCACAGCGGCAACAACTTCCCATGAGCTTATCTTTCACAATGTTCAACAGTTCCAGCCCCCGTCCATAGTTGCCTTAAAATGAAGATAGCGCAATTTCATGGTTGAAAGCTCTAAGGTCGTATGCACATACTAGGGGGTGGGGTGGCTTTGGGGTGGTGATAGTTAGGGTAGGGGTGGGGATGAGGGTGGGCGATTTCGAGCTATGCTCCGCAAATTCCTAGCTAACCCCCGCCCATACGTTGTCCGTTCGAATCGCTCGAAACCTGAATTCCCAGAATCCCAATATCAAGGTAAGTATACAGCTGTTGGATATTTTGAAAGTAATTTGACTGGGTGCTGTTGCTGCCTATGGACGGAACACCGCTAGTCAAATTAGGTTCGAAATGTTTAACATAATTTCTATTAATTAGGAACCGCATACAATTCGTACACTTGCCAAACTAATCAATGTTCATGACGGATAGATACGTCATTCATTGTGTATTTTTATAGCAACATAAACCGACATGTGGCGTAATTGATTATGCCATCATATATTTGAGTGACAGATCGGATTCATCCATTGAACTTGAGATGGATATGAGTTGAAAAGGCCTGCCATTAACCCAAATTAACCTTGAATAGATGTCAGACGGCTGATGTAATATGTTAGCTGATTGTGAATATATCTCTGTATTCCAACCACGCATCCGTTAGTGCAAAGATGTTAAACCAAAGCGCCGTGTAGACCAATTTCAATGCTACTAGCAATGCGCCGTTGTTGCCGATTGTATAGTTGAATCATAAACAGATGTGATTACACGCTTAATCACATATGCACATGAGTATATCGTATGGTATTCTATATCACGGTCAATAGTTGCACGAGTGCAAATTTCTGCCCATGTACAATACTAGATAAAAATGATTTTATGAACAGGAAAAAATCACACTGACTATCCAGCCCAAATCCATCTATAATTTCACCCAGGCGTGTGCCCGTCAAAGATATAATGCTAACATCGTTGTGCATCTGTTTACTAAATTCAAGACAAATTTACAAATTTGACAGAATAGTGTTTTATTGAAATGAATAGATTAGCTGTGATGGTAATATAATAAACTGACGGCACCAGTGTTGACCGTACGACTCACTACGCACTGGTACGCCTGCTATAGACACTGATTAAAACCGCCTATTGGGCGGGCTTCATATGTCACAAATAAGAACAATATCCTAGTTGTGTTGGATGAATGCTATGTTAAACAGAAATGAATTTGGGAAAGACTAGCTATTTGGGTGAAAATATAACATTTATTTATTTAATTAACAAATTAGGATTTGACGCGACCGGGAGCCCGTCGTATAAAACATACGCTATCAATAGTTTGCCCGGATGGCGGAATATGGCTATGGTTTTGCCCGGATATTTGTCTCTGCAAAGGTATTCCTATTAGGGCAGATACGGCCATAGTGGCATAGTATGAAATACAGGTGTATATTGTCGCGTGAATGTGTATTCGGCAGCCTGTCTTTAGTTACAATCATAATCTTGATATAGTGTACTCCGTCTCTCCCGGGGAAATAGAACGTGGCCATATCCCGAGTGTAGAACATGGTCTTACTTACCCGATTATCCAAATCGTTGATATGTTGATCATCTACCTGCAAACCCCACTGCACCGGCGATCACTAGTGCATGTATGTATTGTTCCCAGACAGGGGTGCCAGTCGTTGTGCTGCACCTAAGATATTGTTTTACATTGGCCTCGCTTCTTATTAGAGAAACTTCGTCAGGAATTGACAGGACCAAAATGGCTATCATTGAATTTATGTTATTGAATTCAATAAAAATAACTATTTAAAGGTTTAGATGTCGTGGACCCTGTATGCCCACGAGCTGCGGTAATGCAGCAGCAAATTATAAATGGGTATAATAATGTTAAGTGTCTGAAATGACTTAGGTTGATGGTAATTCGGCCTGAAGATTTTTTAGTTGTAGCACAATATTAAGAAGTATCTATCATCAGACCGGTCACTAAACCGGAACATTTATTTCAAGGTAGCCGATGACTGGTTAAGGTCGGGAAGTTGTATTTGTGTATATATGCATTGGCATAGTGGTGAACAGCATATAAAGACGCTTGGTAGCTCGCTGGACCTGGCGATAACTGAAATTCTATGTTGCTTTGGTTATGAAACTACTTTATTTTCAAGGCAGACCCTCTTTCCTTCAAATTGGACAGATAAGAGCAATGGCCCGGTTACGGCTTCTCGTTTTCACTTCTTGATGTGAACCGCAATGTTACCTGACTGTTCGAATTCGGTATACCGACGGGAAAACGTCACAACGTAATTCGGCTAAGCTAGGCACAGATTAATCGACGCTACCGAGTTTTCGACTCCACAGCTATCACCTGGGTGAATATTGGGATGGGCTGGAATAACCAGCCTCTCCCTCGACAAAATGATGCAGACGACCGCCATGTGCTAGTTCTCTCAATCATAGTCCAGGCCATGCTGAGAAACCCCGACTCTGCACACGGCATTGATAAAAATTACCTTTACGATTATGTATGGCCCATAAACACTTACATAATGGAAGCAGCAAGGCCATGGTTGAACCGAGTCACAGAGAAATCATCACCCAGCGAACGCTCGCCCACTTGCACCGAATGACACATAACGGATGCAACATGGTACCAGGAAATAAGGACAACAGCCGGCAAACCAATGAAAGGATCCGATCAATTGCTCAAGTATCTGATGCCATAATCCATTACGTCACGAGACAGCAGTAAGTAAGCGAAGTATATCGTTATCTCCATTACAAAAATCGAAAAGTACGTCGCGGAACATTGGAATTTGTGGCATCTTTTAAAACCAATTCGACAAGGAGTTGTTGCTGCCACGGGCAGAAACAAGCCACAGTTAAATTATTTTCAATATAATAGCTTACCTGTATAGTTACCTTGAAATTTTGATTCTTGGAATTCAGGTGTCAACGTTTGAAATCGATTCCAACATGTGTAAAACGAAATGGCCGGGGCATAGATAGGAATGGACCTTTCCAGTTTTAGCTATGCCTCGCCCATGCATCTTAGCTAAGCTCCACTCACACCTCGGTCGTGTTGGGGTCGATTGATCTCTGAATCCCTGACTATCCATTTCCAGAACACTATACAGGTAAGCCATTTAATATTCTGGAACTAATTTTACTGTGCGCTGTTGCGTGCTATCGCATAATATATAAACATGCTTTTGAATATTTTATTAGTATATATATAACTTAATATTCAAAAGCATGTTTACTAAGCAGTAGAAACATACAAGTCGTACAAGGTGTCAGACTATTAAGAGTTAAAAACGGACCATATAGAATCATGTATGACGTAATGAGGATGGCACACGGATTTATATGACGTCAGCTTGATAGATGGATACTCTGGACAGGTGAATTGATCCCTCCATTGGCGTGGCTATGGACAGACCGCCAGACAACCCTCGCGCGCTATACTATAAATCTTTTATTTTTTAATAAGTCATATTGCCTGTACTTCATAGAATAGTTTCAACGCGCACAAATATATTTAACTTATCCTTTCTACTCGTCCTTTGCCATCTTAAATAACAGACATTTATCTACATATTTATAGCGAGTTGTGTAAGTAAAGAAATGAGCATACTTAAACTTTAGAACTTATCACGCTTACATTGGCTGTATTCGACTGGGCGAAATGTTAGAGTATATTGGCTCCATAGAATTTTTTTTTTATTCGACTGGTTGTTCCCGGAAAAAATAGAGCACAAACAAGCCGGTGCCAAAACGTAGGAAATCCCAGAAGGCTCATTCGTATTTCAAAATTCAAAATTCAAACTCGACTTTGAAATTCAAAACTCGATTTCGAAATTCAAAACGCGACTTCGAAATTCAAATCTCAAATCAGTCAATTATAAACAGTCTTGTATATTGAAAATTTCTACCCCTATGTATAAACCGATACCATCCCATGTCTATACTCTTTATAACCAATTCGTCACTACCGACACGCCAATAGCTATCCCAATACACACACTCGTGGCCACCTTACACTGATCGCTCCCATGTCCATACACCCTCTGTTCCGAACTACACACCCATATCCACCTATACACAATATTACAACATAGGTATCTCTACCCGAACAAACATGTCCAGCCAATGCCATATGCACATATCAACCCATACGCATATTTAACCATACCAATACACCCATAGCCCCAACCCTTACCCATTCACCCACTGCTACCATACCATACCAGTACACTACTGCCATAAATGTAAATGTAGACATAACTGCATTAGCATAGTTCACTAGCCTAGACAAGCACAGTGACCGTTTAGTTCAGCATACTAGCCTAGCATAGTAGCCTAGCCTCCTAGCCTAGCCTATTAGCATAACCTACTAGCATAGTCTACTTGTATGCCCTACTAACATATCTCAGCTTACTAGACCATCATAGCCTACCGGTCTACTAAACGATAGAGTACTCTATTTTCCTACCCTACTAACATGTTGTCCTAGACTACCAGCATAGCCTACTAGACTAGACTGCCTAGTGCCTACCGGCCTAACAACTAGTCTAACTAACCGACAGGTTTAACATACTATAATGCCCGGCTAAACATCATGGCCCGATCTTGCCTACTGGCCTAGCCTACTGAGTTAAACTAATCGCATAGCCTGCTAGCGTACACAAATGTCCAACCCTGGCTACATCCAGTAAGACGTTTGAATGCGATCAGCGGTTCAACGGGTATTTCTGTGTTAACCCAAGAGACTGGAACATTTGCACAATGCCAATGCCAATGCGTGCTTCTCGCTCGGTCATTCCCATTTTGCCTACTTCTGGTTGTCTAGATTATTATAAGCACTCGTCGCCATAGTAATCAACTTGGATATGTAATGACTCCAGTGGCAATTGTTCTAAACTAGTTTTCTTCAGATCTGAAAATGAAGACGCTAAGCATATTATTAAATTCGAATTTTCTTGACCATTGGCCCTCCAATGTGCATATGAAATATCAATTTGCAGGACCATCGAAAGCTTTGTTGCACATGTTAGTGGTAAATTCACAAAGAAAATTATATTCTCTCGACCTGTAACATTCACTTTCGTAAAATTGTCAAATTTTCTTGAAAGGTCTTGGAGACTAAAGGATAACTAAACGTAAGTAGCATTGTGAGCGCTTTGAGGTGCTTTGGATACAAAAGGAGTTAACAGATTAAACACAGCACGTATTCTTATATATTTCAGGAAATTCACCTTGCTGACAAACAACATTCCAATGGCTCTTGGTGCCGCTCTAGCGTGGTCGTCCAAGGTAGCGGGATCATATGAAATGATAATACTGGCCAGGTTTATTCTAGGAATTACTGCAGGTAACGAGGGGAACAGTATGCCAAACTAAATGATACAATCATTCCAATCGCAGAAAGCCGCTGTCAGTATTGCTGTTGGTGCCAGCTGTCTGCCTGTTTGTCTGTCTACTTGTGTGTCCGTGTGTCTGTCTGTATATTTGCCCACAGCATATTCATAGAACGCAAAAAGCTAGAGTAATCAAATTCAAGTGCGGGGTCAAAAGGTCAAGTATCTATGTCCCACCCACCCACCTACCCAAACGCCCGCTCACACCCCCTCGCACACCCACGCACCCACCCACGACCTACCCACCATCCATGCATTCATCCATTCATCCACCCATCCATCCATCAGATGGCTGAACAGAATGTCCAGTAGTGAGGACTGACGGAATCGGAAAAACCAAACGTGCACATGTCATCCATCATAGTCTATGGTAGGTGAAGAGGCCTATGGTTCTTGAACATTGTTCATCCTATGGCTGTTTCTGGATATTGTCGTATATTGATTTCAAATAATGCGCTTCACTTATTAACACCATTGCGACTGTCTTCATTGTCGTTGTAGCTATCATTGTCCTCATCAGACCATCGTCGCTGTCAGCTCCCTGAGAGTTTTCGCGTTGCTTTACCTTCTTCATAACCAGTGTCATTGTCGTCATCTTCATTGCTGTTATCATTGTTATCATCATCATTGTCATTTCCCTAGGTGTCAGCACAGCGGTCACACCCATGTACTTGATGGAGATTTCAACAGTTCGTCTCCGTGGTATGATCGGTACTATCCACCAGCTGACGGTCGTGACTGGAATACTAGTGGCCATGGTATTAGGTTTAAACAGTGTACTCGGAACAGATGATCTCTGGCATATTTTGCTGGGTATGACTTATTCATAATCATGTTGTCATGTCTTTTCTTTGCCATTTATGGACAACCAGCCCATATACGAAAACTCCCCTGATATGTGATCAGTCAGATTTGAAAACGGCAATGCGTAAGTTTGAAGACAATACAATAGCATGCATGGTTTAATTATGTGATGATGGCTTAGGTTATCTCCCTTGAAACACGGATATAGCGATGTGCCGATGCACAAGCAATGTTTTGATCATTTCAAAGGGAAATTTCAAGATGATCTTTCCCGCTGATGACGTCAAGGGAACCCGTGTCTTGCATTTTCATCATGGCTACTGGCACATAAGTATACCAAAATTGTTGAAGCCAAAGCAAGTTATATGGTAGATGAGTCTGAAAAGCACACATAATTTCTTAGAAATATATTTGTGATGCCTGTATGCCGTGATATGACGTGCGTGCGTGCATTCGTGCGTGCGTGCGTGTCTGCGTGTGCATATATCCGTACGTGCGTTTGTGCAAGCTTGCGTGTGCGCGTACATGCGTGTGAGTGCGCGAACAAGCCGTAGAAATAACTAGGAGATCTGTGTGTTCTTCATTCCTAGCTTTAACTGGTGTGCCAGTGATCTATCAATTAGTCACATTAACCTGGTGCCCGGAATCACCCGCACATCTCCTGGTTAACAAAAGAGATGACATTGCGGCAGAAAAAGGTAACTAATATTTAGCCATGGTTCTATTACATTCGGCTCTCCTACGTGGTGATGCTGCACGCTGTTGTCACATCTGATATCTGATTCCATATGACCATGTATGGTGACAAGGCTGCAGGCACCGTGGCACCGTGGCACCGTGGCACCGTGGCACAAATATGTACTTGTTATTTTTCCAACCAACTGAAAAAACGAACATGCATCTATACCGAATGCGGCGGGGTTGGCCGAGCAGGTAAAATAGACCTGCTAAATAGTTTGAAAACAATTTGCTTAAACACCCCCACCCCCACAGCTACTTTCAATCAAATTGGTTTGGATGGCGGTAACATAGCCCAGTGAAATTAGCTTCAAAATACTCAACATAATGTTTATTAAATGGTAAAGACATAGGCCTACGATTCGAACAATGTGTCGGACATTTACGCTTTTAAGACGGACTAAATGGAGCCATTCATGGTGTAAATGATTATAATGTCATCCTACCCGTATTTGATTATGACGTCATATGATGGTTGGATAGACGGGGAAGCTGATTTGTTCACGCCCGCTTTTAGTGTAGATACCCAGGTATATTTAAGGAACGGAAATGGAAATAACAAACGATGTTTATTGGTAATCTCATACAATATTAAATAACCTACCATCGGTAAAAATGGAAATGAATCGGGATTATTTGAGAAAAAGCATCTACTAAATCTAGGAGCGCTTAACTTGGAGCCAATTGACCTTTCCATTTTTAGCTACGCCCCGCCCATTTTGTAGCCAATCCCCGCCTACTCAACTAGCTATATCCCGCCTACGTATTTCGTCATCGTTGCTAACGTAAACAAAATGGCGGTCGCCGATGTAAACATTGGCCGCTTCAGCGATATACCAGGCGATATTTCTATTAATTATCTACCAAATCATATGAATTTGTCATCGAAACCATTAGAAAAAGGGTTAAGATTTTACACGCAAGGTTATATACATGATATAGATATATTTTATAAAGAAAACGTTACAGACGTGGTCGCGAAATGCTGGCAAAAGTCAACTACCACATAAGACACATATTACAATCAGAAGACAGCCGACCGCAGTATCAGACGGATATTGTTCTTGCAAGGCAGGGTAAGTGTATTTAGAAAATAAAACGTAAAACAACGTTTAAAGATATTATTCTATTTTTTTAAAACAGAATCAGAATCTTTATTGGCACAAAATAACATATAAGCCAAGGCACTTGCGTTGAGGATAGAGTACCTAGATTAATAAAATATGCGTCGCTTTAAAAGTAACACCGACTTGAAATTGTATGGATAATTGTGAATTTACAATTTAATACACACTGTGTTGAATATTTGAAACTAATTTGACTGGGAGCACAAGCAGCAACATATTCAGGTCAATTTCAAAATATTCACAGGGTGAGGGTTTGTACGCATTTATGTGTTTGAAATTCTATGACTTTCTACGATCAACATTAACAAATTTCATGACCTCTAGAAATAAATATCTATGTCCAGGGCAGTCAAATTAGTTTCAAAATATTCAACAGCAGCATATTAGGCATCATACATAATTTATTACATCCAGTCGAGTGTCCACATTAAATAACTGTAATGACTGCATATTATTCCCTCATTTATTTTGATTTCTATTTTCCATGACCTATGGCACCAAGAGGCCGAAAGGCCTTGACGCTCACCTGGACCTTGGGCCTTAGCGCTCGCTTGAACCATTAGCATTTGAACCATTAGCATTTGAACAGACATAATACTTTAAACTCAAAACTAGCATTACATAAAACACAAAATTTAGGTTCCCATCCAGCCAATATAAAATCCAGTATGGCCATCAATCCCAAAATTCTGATTGACCCATGACATTGACAACCATGTTTTATCAAGCATCGAGTTCTCTTGAATAAATTTTAATGACCCTTAGATATTGATGAAATTAAATCTAACGAGTTTCGGTCTTATCTGTACAGCTCTTCATAAGATGTCATTTTCGAGAACAAGATAGATGGCCACTCGAACAAGATTTGAACCATTTGCATTTAAATAGACACAAGAGTCCCACAGGCCTTAACGCTCAGCTGGACTATTATAATTTGAAACCTTACCAATATGTGTAGACAATACTTTTACTGGAAATTCTGAATCATATTTATCATATTATGGTCCTTCTAGACAAATCACAATTGTGAATATGACTTCTGGAGTCCATCACCACAGAATCCTTACAGGCAAATCTGCTAGAAATCAATCAAGCAGTTAAGGATGAGCTGTGAGCTAAAGTGATGATTTTTCATGATTTCCAGGTTTTCAATGACCTGTATGAACCCAGTATTCAACAGCTTAGGCCATCCCTAAATAATAGTTTGGCTGTCCTCTCCCGCCCGACCATAAAATATCCTGCCAACTCAAAACTTTTTTTTCGGAGTTTCCTGTGAAGAATAAATTTTATTTTCTGATTAAGTTCATTGGGAGATTGGGAGATCCTTTCGTCAAAATGGGCTCATATAACCTTTAGAAACTGTTTGCTTTGTAATTTCTGCTTCAATTTCAAATAAAAACATTCCAGTTTTGTTCTTTAAATTCAATTTTGTAATGTTATATTTCAGCAGGTAAAAAAATAATTTCCCTACCTACCTACCTACTCTACTCCAACCAGCAGAGGCGGGAGATGGGCAACCAAAAACTCTTTTATGGATGGTCTTACCGGTACAACTACCTTGAAATTTAGAGAATTTTGGGAAATCAGGTTGTATAGTTTCAGATCGATTCCAACACATGTACGAAGTGAGTGGTGGTGCATGCCTAGAAATGGATCCCTCTATGATTAGAAATAGTTACCAAAATAACTGATATTTTCCTTTACTTATTAATAATCTCAGGCACGTGCCATCATTGTTAGATCAGTTGAAGTGTGTGCGTGCACGCACGTACATGAAAAACAAACAAGTGCTTTCATATTAACATGCTATTTATTTATCCCAGGTTCATATTTTGATAAATGGGTCACTCATTATTGCTGAACATATATACATGTATGTACAAAGCGTATAAAACTACATTTTTTACTTATCACAGAATACTTAATTGCACATAAAACATTCTATCACATAGGCTAGCATGTATTCCATTGCATGACTGACTAACTGTTAGAAATACACAGCTCAGACAATTTAAAATATCAAGTAAACATAATTTAACCCTTTGAACCAAAAATTCCTAGAATCTCAATTCCAAGGTAATTAAAACTGTGCATGTACATTGTAAGCTGTTGAGCATTCTGAAACTTATTTGATAGGGGCCCCTTGCTACAATAGACAGCAATGGATACCAATCAAATTAGTTTCAAAACACTTAGCAGAATAACTATGAAGTTTAAAATAATTTTTTTGGCTTTGGCCTTTCAGTTTTGAAAGAGTTAAGACTTGAAATAAGACGTTGCCCTTGTCACTATGTTTTGTTACATATTGTTCAGAAATCTTAGTCGTGAAGCGCTACAGCCACAAAGAAAATACAAGTTGCTCAAGGGACCTGTATCGCTCATATCGACCACTGGCACAAACAATTAACAAAACAAAATGATCAATGGAAAAATTAGCAATCTAATTTCTGTTAAGGTTTAGCCAAGATTTATTAAAATTGGCCAAGTGATTAATACGAACGCCTATAGTTATTTATATGATTATATGATTTTCTCAAAGATGGCTGCCAAACACGCTAAATTTTGATTGCTCTACTAGGGCATTCTTTTTGGATTATCAACTTTCCATGGACAAACTAGGTCATCCAAGACGGCCAGCAATACATTTGGCCAATCAAGCTTCCTTGAACAAACTTGTTTCCGCTCTTGGCCCAGATGATCTTTAATGGGTTTTGAATCACTCCCCAAGCGATTTTGGAGATTTAAAAAAAAATCGGCCAAAATCCAAGACGGCTTGCTTTGAACAAACTTGGGTCTCTATGCCCAAATATAAGTGAAATCTGGATAATGGTTCTCGAGAAGACATTTCAAATTTCCTATTGCTTTAGTATGTGAGTTTTTGCCGATTGCTTTAGTATGTGAGATTTTGGAGGGAAAACGATCCAATATGGTCACCAAGTCTTTAATCCGAGTTTCGAAATTGGAAATTGGAAATCAGCATACCCAAACATTAAAATATATAATGTACATGTATGTACAAAGCGTATAAAACTAAATATTTTACTTATCACAGAATACTTAATTGCACATAAAACATTCTAAATTCTTAAAATTAATTTCGGCTTCAAAATCCATCAAATTTAAAAGTCCAATATGGCGACCAAGCAGTCAACATTTTGATTGGTCCACAGCAGTCATGTTTTTTATGTAACAACTGCCCTTTAATCGCCCTTAGCCACTAATCGTATCTCTCAAAGTTTGGCCCGATCCAGTCAGCGGTTCTGGAGAAGTCGTTTTCACAAAAAACTATATCATCCAAGATAGCCGCCTAACCATTTGACCAATCAAGTTGTCTTGAACAAACTTGGGCCAGCGCCAGCCGCAGATACTTCATGAGTTTTGAATCGATCCCCAAGCAGATTCAGAGATCTTTACAGATGTTTCTAAAACTTTGCTAAAATACAAGATGGTCGCCAGTCAAATTGGCTGATCGGCTTTGTTTGAAAAACTTGGATCTCTATGCCCTTAGGCTGCTTCCTGCCAAAAATAAATGAAATCGGCCTAGTGTTTCTTGAAGTCGTTTAAAGAAAAGGCCAGGTGACATGAGGCAATAGTGTACAAGGACAAGAACATGGCCAGAAATCGGCGTGAAAATTCATCATCATTGCTTACATGATAAATAAAATGTCACACTTATTGCAATTTTACATACAATCTATTGTACTCGTTTACTAAGTTCTCATTTGGAATTCACTAAAGCTTGTTTCAAACAAGATCCTACAAAGCTTGTGTCATAAATTTGACACGAAATGGCAATGAGTGTGAGACACTCTATTGATTTTGTATGTGAGTGTCACTACACATTAAACTATACAATATAGCAATAAATGCAATTGGATATTTCATGCGACAGATTTACTTTGTAATTCAAATATCCCAGAAAAATTTGTTTTTCTACAGATTGAGTGAACATTGTTACAACATCATTGGATTCATTAAAACTCTACACGGTTATAAACTGCCCAACTATACATAGTTGCCGGAACAGCCAAGCTGTACTTCGGTTCCGCAGCAATGGAGTATACCCCGTGGAATACAGATAAAACCAACACCCATCAACCACGTCGTTGTTGCCAGACCCTCAGAACACGCAAGAGAACGCCAGTGATATGCACGATTGAATGTGATAAAAAAGTATGTTGTATAATTAGACACATTACCAGATATCACAGATGTACGCCTAAAAGTTCAGAACTAGTCATATATCACTGCCATTAGCGAATCCATGCACACATTATAAACCTACGTGTACCAATTGAGCCGGGAAAATGATTTGTTGAGTTTTCAATTTTTAGTTGTGAGTTCGATACTAGATACAGAAACTGCAAAGTATTATTTTTCTCCATTGGCCCCAATAATTAAGACAAGAAAGAGCCTGTGCCAGTGGCAGCCTAGCACCACAGGGCCCTGGCAATCCAGTTTAATTAAAATCTGTCCAGCAGTTATTCAGTCTCTTAAATGGTTTCCTGGGCATTTTTTGGAAATTCAATACAGTCATGAACAAAAACTGACCAATCAAATTTCTGCACCACATATATAAGTTCTGAAGCCTACCACACTAGGGAAATTCTTTTAGAAAATTCATGATGGCCATTGGAAAAATGGTCTAATAAGATTTCTGTGTACAAGGTCAGCTGTGTAATGTCATAAGGTCACTCCAGCCAGGTTTGAGCTCCAAGAGGCTAACAAGGATTAGACAGTTATGGATAGACACACTAATGACTGGCATTAAGATCCATGTAAAGATGAACAAAACTTAAATTACAAAAAATATGGTAACTGCAAGCTTTGGACATACAATGTAGCAATGATTTGTATATATATATATATATATATATATATATATATATATATATATATATATATATATATATATATATATATATATATATATATATATATATGACATTTTCTTTTGACATTACATACAACGCACACACCGGCATTCCTTAAAACCACAACAGTGACCATTTTGGCCAGCTTGACCATTAAATGGGTAAGTTCACACACAAGAGGGTTAAACAAGAGGCTCACCTGGATCATTATCATTAGAACAAACAGACGGATGTACGACAGACGGGTGCTATGGCATAAGTTCACTTGGCCCAGGTGACCTAACAATGACGATGTTATTTTTTAGACTCCCTAAAGTAACACCAACTGATATCCAGACATTACAGACAATCAGAGGAACACCACTGGAATACGTAATATCACAACACGTCCCTTAAAGTAAACTCTCCTTTCGGTTATGTCCAGCTTGGCAGCTTAGTATCTTATCAGGTAAGTTGAAATGCTGTAATGGTGTATGGTAATGACAGAATTCCCAGGAAGTGGCCATCAATATTGTCAATGGAGTGAGATGTGAAACCTGGAGAATATTAAAAAATATATTTGTATTAATATATATCTACAGCTTTTTCCGCATATCAAGGTAACAATAACAAGAGGCCCAAGGGCCTGTGATGCTCATCTGGACGATTAGCATTTGAACCATTGGCATTTAAATAGACATGATGATTAGTTTTTTAACAAGAGGCCAAAGGGGGCTTGTGTCATTCACCTGGAACACTGGCATTTTATGCAGAAAAGGCCATAGATCCTCATGTAGAGACCTACACTTTGTCAAAATTCTTGGTGGGTGGTTTAACCCTTTAACACTCATATCAGCCAAAAACGGCTTCTGCAGTGGTGTTGGGGAATGCCGAGCCAGTCATTCCAGTAAAAATCTTCAAAAATAGTCTTCTCTTTGTTCTGCAAATGGACATTTTCTATGAGAAAATTGAAATTTTATTGAATAAATTCAAGGGTTAAAGGGTTGAGCGTAGTCTTTTAAAAGGGGTTGGGGATATTTTTGAAGTCCAATATGGCCGTCAAACACAGCAGATATTGATTGGTCCACGGTGGCCATGTTTATTGATGTATCAATTTCCCTTGATCAAACTTTAATGGCCCTTACTTAGTCCTTAATCAAATCTCCCAAATTTTGGCTCTATCTGTTCAATGGTTCTGAAGAGGTTGTTTTCATGAAAACTAGGCCAGCCGAGATAACCGCTGAACTATTTGGTCACCACTGACCAAACTTGGTTCAGCTCTTGCTATAGCAGAAAAAATAGATTGTATCAACATTATGTATATACGTTCTGAAGCATACGACTGTAGGGTCCTCCCAAACGAGTTTGCTTGAAATCGGCAATGTGGTTAATGAAGAGTAGACTTTTAACTTTTTAACCATTTTCAAACCAAAGATGGCCCCCAGAAATATTTACCAATCAAAATTTTCGCTAGAAGTGTCGAAGCCTACCACTTACTCCGCCTAAGTTTATTAAAACAAGAGGCCCAAGTGGCCTGTATCGCTCAGCTGGAATTATTGGCCACTGGCAAAAGTGAACAATAGAATAATTTTAACAAGATGGCCACTGATAAAATTGATCGTCGAAATTTGGTCAATCAAGTTCTCTCGAGCAAACTTGGTTCAGCTGTTTTCCTAGATGCTCAATCTTTCATGAGCTATCAATCGATCGCCCAAGTCTCTTCGGTGAAGATTTTAAATTACATTAAAAAGGCCATTTTCACCAAAATATGGGACCAATAAAGGCATATCATAACTGAGGCATACACCAAGTTTCATAAAAATATCTGATGCGGTTCTGTATGATATGCCGTTTACGAAGTAGTGTGGATGGACAGACGCAGTGATTACAATAGGGCTTCCGCACACTAATAGATACATGTAAATGTGGCCTAACTGATCCTCATCATCAAATTTTAATTTTTTTTTTTATCTTTTACAAAGATATCCTGAAATAATGTTAGATAACTGCAAACAGACCACATTTGACTGATCTTTGGAAAAAGAGTTGGAGAAATGCAACAAGCATAGATTTTATATTGTTTTATTTTGGAAATAAGTCTTTCAACATGGATACGACGTCTTGCAATTTTGTGTGTTAGCTAAGTATCTGCCACAGACATTTAGCTTCCAGAAGAAGCAAATGGTGGCATATTTAAGTTTATTCTAATCTCTTTAAGCTCTGCTGAAATTGTAAAACCTTTGTCTGCCATAACTGAATCACCAACATTAACGTATCCTACTTCAATCATTTGCTTGAGAAGATCCAAAAAAGCCACTTTCTTTGCTGATTACTTTATCAGATATTGTGAAAAGTTCAGAAACAAATATAATAGATCCATTTGGATACCAGCCCAATAAGCAGTTTAGTGTTGTAGCTGACTTGTAATTACTATATAACTGACTTTGTAGTGCCAAGGCACGTGGAATGTGTGTTTTTATTTCAGTTCAATCAATGATAATTAATGTATTTGGAAATTCCTTTTTGAAACTGGAAGGCATATTCTGAATTATGATATCATGATGTGGCCAAACACCTAATTGTCCAAACTTTAAATACATATGAGAAATAACTGTTCTGAAAATACTGCTGCTGGATTGAACAGCCACTCCAAACCGTACTGCTAGGTCTTTAAGTCCAAAATTATGTATCAATCGACAGAGAGTACACAAAATTATCCACCTCACTTTTGAATCTCTTTCTTTAAATCTGCAATTTGACCATCCTTATCTCTGATTTCTTGCTTTAGGGCTTTTATTCTGTCAGTCTCTTGTTTGACAACTTCCTGATGGTGCTTCATCAAAGCATTTATTTTGAGATCTGTGGGCTGATGTTGTTCAAGTACGAAATTGCCTGAAACTGAATGAAATTTTAATTTCCCTGGGCTCTAACAATAATTACCATTACATTACTTATTGATAACAACCACTATAGAGGCTGTACCCTAAGACTTTAGACTTTTACATAAACTCCTACTGGTTCCTGAAACCGGGTACCCGCTCAGACAACCGGTTCCCCTTTCGTATGAACTGCCACTTGTTTGCATAGCATAAGTAAGAGGGAATTTACGCATGGGTTGCCTTTGTGTGGCATGGAGGCGGGTCCGTAATGTAATAGTAAGTATTGTTAGATCTTAGAGAAATTGGAATTGAAATTTCCTTCATTCTCCACCGATCAATACTAACGATTACATTTACTTATTGATAACACCAGATTTGATCAGTAACGTGGTGGGAAGGGGCGAGCCAGAAAATGAATTAAAGGAACGCTAATCTCATCTCAAATGTTATGCTGCACCGATACATTATGGTTCATAGATTCCATTTCATTCATAGCATGTCACATTCCCTTATTTGTATCATAATTATCTGCTTTGTAATATCGCGTAAATTGTGAACAGTGATCGCCACCATTTTGTCTCCTCAAGCGAGTGCGTGATGTCATATAAGTGCTAATGCATTAGATTCTTTATTATGTAACACTCATATCATTGAATATTTTGAAACCAATTTGACTAGAAGTTGTTGCTGCTTGTATGATTGCTTTTATACCGCATTGCCAAACTATAGCTGGCACCTCTATGACTGAGCGTATATCCCGAGGCAGACACGCTAGGCTTTTCCTGATTGGTTGAAAAGTAAATCATCTTCTTCTTCTTTTCGTTCGCTGATCATACCGCCAGTCCTGTAAGTGACTATCGACATGATCATAAGCGTTAAGTGCGTGGATCCATGGTTTATTAGAGTGCCCCGTGCGGCCTGGAACTTCCGTCTTCAGCACTCGAGATTTCTTGCAGGGTTACCTCACCCTTACCTCCTTTAGTCGCCTCTTACGACACGCAGAAGATACGGAAGGTGTATTCTAAGCCCCACCTACAGGGCAAAAAGTAAATCATGACAGCCATCATAGTCTGTAGAAATGTAGCAACACTTAGCTACTAACGCCTGAATATCTTTCTTTAGCGGCATCATAAAAAGCCGGGTGGATATGAACGGTACTAGCAATATTAAAACTGTGATAGAGTGAATGCACTCCCATTCGTTGTTATTTGATTGTAACTCTTTGGAATTTGTATTGTTGTTATGATTTGAATTCATATTGAATTAAATCAGTATTTTTATATTTTTGAAATGGTTCAATTTTTCATTTCATCCGTGCTCAGTCATGCATAACGCCGTTTCTGGGGAAATCAATTTTACACATTGCTCCTCTAGTCCGAGTGGTGCTGTGTGCGAATGTGTATTGCAGCCAATTATATATCTCAGAAAATATTAGTCTATATTTAGGGGAACTTACGTTTTTTTTAGGTGTATATTTTCTTGGCATAGATATAAGAGTATGTACAGCTAAAAAAAAGCTTTAGCAAGGTGTGTTGACGAGAAATAGTTACAGAGAAATGAACAGATATGTTATTTCCAACATTCACTATATGTAATGGGGCATTTAGCTGAATTCCATAAAATAATATTAACCCTTTCACCGACAAACCCCTAAAATGTACATTCTTTACAATGCATGTGTATAATCTGTTGAATATTTTGAAATTAATTTTAGTTACAAAAACATCCTCCAGTCAAATTAATTTTTTTAAATTCAACAGTCACCATGTATTGGTGCCTTGAAAATGAGATGTGGAATTCATCGCTGAAAGGGTTAATGAACAATTCTGAATCTCGACCCTTATCTATTCATAATACAACAATGTACAGTTTCATTTCATTATTCTGGAGCCTCTAGATAGACTGTCTGGCCAGATGTATAGACATACAGTATCACAAACCTATATTTCCCCCAATTTCACCATTAGAGAGCTAAACCTAACACTATTTGTCTTAATTTGTCTTATTTTCAGACAAGAAGCCTGAAAGAAGTAGAAGCACCTTCAACTCCATTAACATGCAATGCAGATAAAATAATACAAGATACAAAAATAAAATTACCTGTAGAATTTTTGGTTTTAAATAATGGGATGGAAGTCAAAGATCCAAAAGAGCTTGAATTTGTAACTAGAAAGCCGCGGCCTGTAAGTTGTGGTATGCTGTTAGAGCAACTCGATTAACAGCTTCCAATTTTGGAAAGGTTTTACATCGTAGAAACTCCATCACTATCATTTCTAAAGGGCATTTTCCAACAGGAAATTATAAAAGCACCTGCTTTAGGTTATGGAAAAGCAAATGAGGTTAAGGCAAAGCAAGCTTACTTGGCTAAATATCCATCCCGTCACATCCATGAATGTAGATTTATAGTAAACAGTCAGTTTTGTTTTTTGGGAGCTAGCCCTGATGGCAAAGTGTGTGATAATGACAGTTTTGGCATTTTGGAAGTAAACTGTCCTTACACAGCTAGAAATATGCAAATAGAAAGTGCTTGTGGACAGGTAACAGAGTTCTCAATGGAACTTAGCAGTAGTGGACAGGTGTCACTAAAACGGTCACATCACCATTATGCACAAGATCAAGGGCAGCTCATGATTACTGGAGCAGAATTCTGTGACTTTGTCATTTTTGCACAAAAGGATTTGCATGTAGAAATGGTTAGTCCAGATATAACCTATATGGATCTACTACTTCAGAAGTTGTCCACCTTTGTTAAGCTGTATGGAAAACCATACCTTAATGAAAATAAAAACAAACCAATAGATGATGTTAAGGCTTCTGTTTAGATATGACAAGATCAGATGGAAAATTTATTTTCTGTCAACAAGCACGACCATTCTATTTTCACATAGATGTGTGTGGAAAGACATTTTACTTTCAAAGTTGTCCAGCATTCCTTGTCACATAAAATCGTAAAAAACACTTAGTCTTTCACAATTCAAGTATTACATATAAATGCCTATGTAGCAACAGCGGCCAGTCAAATTACTTTCAAAATATTCAACAGCATGTTTGTTACACAGCAAAGACATACAATTCATACAACGTGTCGGACTATTAAGCACTTAGGACAGACTAAATCGAATCATTCATTACATAATGATTAGGACGTAAGCCTACATGTCACTTAGTTGATCATGACGTCATATGATGGATGGATACATTGGAAACGTCCATAGAGTACAGCTCAGAAATAAAGTAACCTTTTATTCCAGGCAAAATAAAGCATACATGTACTGTTGAATAATTTGGATTTAATTTGATCTGAATGGCTTCCAATCAAATTAAGTCTAAAATATTCAACAGAACATTTCATACATCATGTTTAAAATTGTATTAACTAACAACACGTTTCTGTATATATATATATATATACAGAAACAAGTTGTTAGTTAGTACAATTTTAAACACGATGTATGAAATGTTCTGTATATATATGTTAATGGAATATTATATTATTAGGCAATCAGTGTTGAAATCTGCTGTTGTTTTTCATAATTTAAGTCCAAAAATTCTGCAGGTAATTTTACTTTAAATGTTGTATTACAATAGATGTATCTAACACTTTAACCCTCGAATTTGCACAAGAACATTTCAATTTTCTCATAGAAAATGTCCATTTGCAGATCAAAAGAAGACTATCTACAGCCTAGGAGTAAACTATTTTAAAAATTTGACACTGAAACCACTGGCTCGTTTATGATGGCAAGACAGTCCAGTGATACCTTTTCATAAATGGTCTTTTTCTGGTTTGCAAATGGAAATTTTGTATAAGAAAATGGAAAATTTCATGAGCAAATGTGATCAAAAACGTTATTATCGTCCCATGGAAGTTTCATTTATCAAAGGAAATACAATTGAAAACTCTTTAACAGTTTGACGGCTGAATTTCTGCAGACTGCATTTGCCTTGGGGTATAACTTTGGATAGGCTGAACATTTTGAAAGCAATTGGACAATTTGAAAGTTGATGGTGGCTAATTGTTTTCAAAATATTAAGCAGATCCAGAGTTATTGTCCATTGAAATAATAAGTGGTTTACATAGTCAGGCTGGCCAAAACCAGCCTTTGTACTACTGCTCCACTGAATCGACCATTTACATACCAGGAGTAGACTATCTTGAACATTTACTACTGAAATGACTGGCTACATATCCAAGCCAGTAATTCCAGTGGTAAGTTTTCAAAAGGAATCCGCAAAGAGATATTCTCTGAAATTCTCTTGGCCATTATTAAAAGGATTAAAATAGAAATGTATTATTGTTGATTTGGAAAACTTATTTTTTAATGTAAACATTCTATTATCCACACGCTGTGGAAACTCATCAAAGTAAATACACTCTTTAACTGTATACTTTCTGAATTTCTACAGATTACATTCTCCATGGGGTTTGGCACTGGATAGGCTGAATATTTCGAATATTTTGAAAGTAATTAGACTAAAAGCTGCTGGTTGAAAGGTTATCAACAACTATTAAATATTACTATTTTGAAAACAAATAGGGTCATTCCATGCTAAATGACGTAGAGGTCCCCAGGTGACCATCTCTGATTTGTATTAAATTTAACCCAGATGCACATATATGGAAATGATGCCTGCATGCAAAATTGCATTGCAAAATTCCAATTAGTTTTGAAGTTATGGTTGATTGATTTTAGGGGGCGTGGCACTTTTTTTTTTGCACTCGCGAATCCAGTGAGTGGTTTGGAAGGATTTTTAAACGCTGATAACTTTCTTAATATTGAAGATATTAAGCTGAAATTTGCTGTGCCACCTAATTGATGCATACGGGAGTCTGGAAGTGAACGCATTTCCTGGGATATCTCTGCCAGTTCCAGAGGTGGAGGACTCTAAAGTTGGGCGTTTATTCATTCAAAAACTATTTTTTCAGATTTCAGTGAACCAGTACTACCTGACTCTTTATCACAAACACTAAACGTAAGTTGTTTTGAAGTATGTACATATAGGTGTTGATGTAGAAGAAAGCTTATGTGAATCAGGTACAATATTAAAGTGTGGCAGGTGTCCACATAACAGATGAGAACAAAAAATCCGAAAATTTGGCCTTCATATTAGGGATGGTTTACCCATGTGGGCAATTACCTATCATCAGGAGCTTTGAATATGATTAACATACATATATTAGCTGTATATGTACCAAAGTTATAACTTTGTGGCTCAATTCCTTCAATCATAAATAATTTTATGTTTTAACCCCATTTTCAGGGTTCGCGACACTGTTACCGAACAAGCATTAGTTGTTTATCTTGACTCTTAGGTGAATTTTATTCAATAAATAAAGGATTTAAAAGTTAGGTGCCAGCTATAAAATATTTTAATTTATAAATATATATGTATTGCATGTATATTTTGCATAGCTGTATATTGTCTCATATTCTGAGTTCATGAATTTTGTAGTTGCTTTGAACAGTGAATGAAAGTGCATGTGATCATTTACAGAAATAATACTGGATTTTGTAACTCTCAGCACATATAGCACCAGCACCTGTGCACAGTGTAATATATTGCCGTATTGCATCATGACTATTTCGGGAGCGGATGTGTTACGTATTTTCTTTATTTAGACAGTGAACTTGGTTAAGCCAGTGAGATCTGCCATTCAGAGATTATTATTTGTTGTGAAAGCATCAAAATGGCGTCAACTAGTTTATCACTCTGTAAAATAGGAATGTGCTTGAATGAAGACTGTCACAAATTGACATACTGTGGAAAAACATGACATATTCCTCTGTCTGAGTTCAAACAAGAAGATAGACAATTACTACAATGGAGATGCAGAATATATTTTACTGACCAAGATGAAGTTTGCCTCCACCATGAACAAATATATTTGTCTCGCTCTGAAAGCTTACAGAAGTATTGCTCTGACCCATTTACCTTCCATAAGAAGCGCATTACAAGTAAGTTTAGTAGCTTATAAGCCTTTCTATAATGGGCACTTGTAAGTTTTTGGGGCGCTCGTATAGTTTGCCCACACATTCTGTTATAACCCACAAATTTGTTGTCAAAAAGCATATTTTTTTTTTAAATCCCACTGAAATGACTAGCTTTGTTACCTAGCCAGTCATTCTAGTGGTAAATTTGCAAAAAAATTATATTCTGTTTGGTCTGCCAATTATGTCATATTTATTATCCGACTACCTGTTTTTACTTATCAATCTGATGGTCCATAAGCCATGCATAGCGTGTCCAGTGCGTGCGTGCGTGCGTGCGTGCGTGCGTGCGTGCGTGCGTGCGTGCGTGCGTGCGTGCGTGCGTGCGTGCGTGCGTGCGTTCGTGTGTGTGTCGGCTTTCGTTCCCATGCAATAACTCAAGATCAATTTGGCCAACTTTATCCAAACTTGGATGGAAGCTTACTCTTCGGGTCCCTAAGAACACTTTTGATTTTGGTATTAAAGGTCGAGGTCAGATTCACCAATTAAGAAAATTATGTTGTGTTAAGTTTCCTTCCTAAGGGTGATGGGGTCATGGATTTTAGCAATCTCTGATTGTCGTTCTTGTTTATTTTTTAAATTAGCATTTTTGTTTCTAAATGTTTGGATAATTGCCATAACTCTATCACCATTAGAGACTAATGTGATTTGCCTGGGAAATCATTGCTACTTAGCATTCTTAGGCCAGCGGCATGATATACTCAATTTCAAAATTTTCAAATCATTTTCAAAAGTAGTCAAACAACTTCAAATATATTACGGGTGATTTCATTGAGTGGTAAATTTTATCTGATTTTAAACCAGTCTTTTTACTCTATATCTTACAGAGACATTGAGAGCTGTTGACGAAAAAACAGCATTGCAGCTTAATTTGAAAACCTGGTCAAAAACTTTGTCCTGAGTGTTATGAAAGAGATTCGGCTAGAAGTCAACATGATACGGAAATATCTAAGATGTCTGATACAGATTATCAACCAGGAGAGATTGAAGGAAATTTCAATTTCCCTTTCTCCGAGATCTAACACTACTCACCATTCTATTATTTCTGATACAGCTAGCCTGGATAGCTGGGCTCTAGGACTATAGAGTTAGTAAGCTTTACCGACTCCTGAAACCGGGTACCCGTCTCCCAAGTACCGAGTACCCGTTTGCCATGAAGCACATATTGTTTGCATAGCCACCAAACAAGAGATACTCATGGCTTGCCACCGTGGGGCTGGGAAGCTGAGTCCATAATAGAATGGTGAGTATTGTTAGATCTCGGAGAAAGGGAAATTGAAATTTCCTTCATTCTCCTTCGATCAATACTCACCATTCTATTACTTCTGATATACACCAGCTATAGACAGTAACCTGGTGGGAAGGGCCAAGCCATCAATTGCTACTTTTGCCTCTTGAAGAAAGAGATTAGACTTGAACCTGATTAATGGAGACCTAAAAGGACCATTAAGTTAACGGAACCGAATCACATTCGCATCACTGCCCCCCACCCTTTTTTTCTCCTAAAAAAATGGGAGAGAAGTCACGAACATGCATCTCGCCTGAAACACAAATATGCCAAAGGAGTTAACTGCTCTTTGCATATATTAGCCTGGGAATGAGCATGACTATATAAGATGAATGAACATGATATATAGACATAATACAAAAAAATCACACTCTTGAATTATCTCATGATATTTGGATTTCAGACGTGGAGCCTCCAACCATTCACTTGTCCGGCCATCAGTGACACAATCTCGTTGACATCCTTTCGCTCGACCATGTCTGCTTCTTAATTCTTTCTTACAAATGCCAAAAAAGGCAGAAGAGCAGTGTGGTCGTATAACTATCGTTTCAAAACAGCTAAAGCGAGTGGATTGGCGGAGTCTGACACATCCCTCATATAGTAAGCCATGAAAGAGGACTCACAGTGCCATTGTACAACAGTCATGATGTCCTCTAATGGAACACCATTGTAAAGGGCGGTCGAGGCGGCTATTCCTCTAACATCATGTGCCCTTGCGCATTGCATTCGACTACCCAACGAGAGATAGAATCCATGGATGCGGCGCCATATGGCTTCTTATGGCAGATCCACAGATGTCTATCATTCGACCATAACGAGTATGTCCGTTTTTTGTACTTAGTCAAAGCACGGACTGGGCACAAGACACTGGCATCACGATCAAACTTAGTTAGTTTCGGTATAATGATCGGTTTGCCGGGATATCTCAAAGATTGATTCATTGACATAAACTCTGCTCTTGGCAGTAGACGCAGACCCTCTCCGGAGACAATAAATCGGTCCCTCTCTGTTGAAAGTGCATGGATCTCACTACGCCTTCTAGCTGAGGAAGCTGCCAATAGAAATACCGCCTTTAGAGGCAAATGCTTTAGACTAGCTGAATGCAACGGTGTGAAAGGGTGCTTGGCCAGTACATGTACACTAAGCCCTAAGGATAGACTCCAGGCTGGAATGACTACCGGTTGTCTCGGTCGGAGATTGCTCATTCCCTTCACCATCACATTCAATTGGGCCACCACTGGACTATCCCTGTTGGCTAGACAAAGGATAACTGATGCCAAAGCTGACGTATATCCAGCGATTGTGACAGGAGCTAGTCCTGAAAAGAGCAGCTCACAGAGAAAGTCTGCTATTTGCTGAATAGGGGATTGAAAGGTATCAGTGACCTTTTCTTCACACCAGTCTGCACATCTGTTAACCTTGTTGTTATATAAGTTGAAGGTTGACCTCCTTCCGCAGCTGCGATGAAATCTGCAGCTTGTCGAGAAAGGCCTTCCGACATGGATCATTGTTTGATAACATCCATGCAGTCAATTTGAACATTACGGGACGCTCGTGTAGGAAGCGTCCCTTGGCCTGGGAGATTATTTTCGGAATCTCAGGTAACTGCACTGGATTTTCCACCAGCAGATCTAGAAGATCCGTGAACCATGCCCTGCTGGGACAAAATGGCGCTATTAACAGGACAAGGCACGGTTCCTCCCTGATCCTCACCAATATCTTCCGTAGAAGAATGGTGGGTGGATACGCATAAGCGTGCATCCCTCTCCAGCTTATCGCCAGAGCATCTGTATCGACGGCATTTGGATCGGGAATCAGCGATACATAAGTCATGATTTGAGCATTTTCCTTTGTGGTGAACAAGTCCACGTTGGGTTTGCCCCAATGTACGAAGATCCTGTGAAGAACTGGAGGGTTGAGAGACCATTCTGTTGGCAGAATTCTCCGTCTGCAAGACAAAGTATCCGCCAGAATGTTCAATCGCCCAGGAATGTGAGCTGCTTTCAAAACAACCGAGTAATTCCTGCACCATTGAATCAAGTGCCACACTTTGATACATAGTGTGGGTGACTTCGTCCCGCCTTGGCGATTTATGTATTATACTACTATCGAGTTGTCCAACTGTATCAATATCGCCTTGCCCCTGACTTTTGGAAGAAACTTTTCCAATGCCAGTTCCACTGCCATCATTTCCAACAGATTGATATGCAGCTGGCTCGCTTGGAGAGTCCATGTGCCCGAGACCTGGTGTTCTCCCAGGCAGGCCCCTATCCCTCCAGCGATGCATCCGTGTACACGGACAGCTGGGGGGTGGGGTAGGTGCAGCGAAACTTCTACCAGGAGAATCTGACGCTTTTTCCACCATACAAGATGCGACATTATTGGCTCCAAATCTGGCACCAGTTTTGACATGGGTTCTGTTCTCTGTTTCCACAGAGACATCAGATACAACTAGATAGGTCTTTGCATCAGATCAGCGTACGAGATTACGTGCTCCATGGATACCATCATACCCAGCATATGAAGACACGGCCTCGCCTGTATGTGGTTTCCCAATCGAAAACTCTTGAGGATGGCTAACAGAGACACCACTCTGGGCTCTGACGGGTAAACCCTGCCCTCCTTGAGATCGAATCGCATCCCTAAATAAACGAAATGTTGAGTGGGTGTCAACTCGGATTTGTCCTTGTTGACTATCCAGCCTAGATCTGAAAGAAACTTCAGAGTCAGAGCAGTATCCACCTCTAACATGGCTGATGTGTCTGCTTTGCTCAGCCAATCGTCTATGTAGGTGTGAAGCGCCACGTTCTCTTTTCTGAGAAACGCTGTCACCACAAGGACCACTCTGGTGAAAACCCGCGGAGCTGTCGACAGGCCGAATGGGAGGACTATAAACTCCCATACCTGATTGTGAAACGCAAATCTCAGATACCTGTGACAACTCCTGTTCATTGGAATGTGGAAATATGCATCTTTCAGATCGATCGATACACACCACATTCCCTTCCTCAATACTGCCATTACCGACCTCGGAGTTTCCATCTGAAACCGAGGCGTATGGATAAACCAATTTAATGGCCTGAGATTGAGTACGGATCTCCATCCCCCTGTGCTCTTGGGGACAAGGAACATGTTTGAATAGAAGCCTGGAGTGTTCCGGTTTGCTGGTTTTATTGCTCCATTCAGAAGCAAACCTGACACTTCGTTTTGAATGGCTTCTAACTTGTCTGGCTTCCTTGGTACGGGTGTCCAGACAGGTGCCAAAGACTGATTCTGTGGTGGAAAATACCACCACTCTGGCATGTACCCCTGGGATAACCATCCCAGGACCAGACTGTCTGACGGCACACCTCGCCAGGCCTCGACGAAACGCATGAGCCTTCCACCCACTATAGACGCATCGATGCCTAATGGGGGTGTCTGGCTCGCGATCCGCTCCCCACCCCCTCTCTTAACGAGAGAGAGTGAGAACCATTTTGGTCTTGGCTTGGCCGGTCTAACTGGCACCGCTGTTCCTGTCGCACAGGTGCGGTCCAGGCAGATAAGAAGGGAGCCCTCGTGCCCTCAGGTACGATCCGCTCCTTTCTTTCTGCCCCTTGAGGACTTACCCTTCCCCTTCCCCTTGCCCTTCCCGCCTCTCGGGCGATCAGGAGCAACATTGGGGATGGTAGGCACCTCCACAACCTTCTTGGCCTTCTTCGCCGGAGGCGGCTGAGAAAACTCATTAGAAGCAGAAGCAGCACTACGCTTAGCTTTCGACTTGCATGTGTGCTTTTTCTGCTTCTTAGAAGGTTGCCCGGTTAGCGGCTTGGCTACAGCTCCTAGTGCGTGCGCATGACGCACTAGCTCTAGCTGCAGATTAACTGCCAACCGATTCTGTGCAATGCTGGCCGTGTCCTCTAAGATGGCCCGCGCTTGGCCACCAAAGATGCTAGGGCCTGTAAGGGGCGTCCCAAGAAGACGCTCCCTGACGGCAGTAGCTGGACGCATATGGTCAAGAACCATCTGCCTCCTGGACTTTGTCACACGTGCCTGCACCCTTGCCAATGCGTCCATAGACAGCACCAGGTCGCCATTAACGCATAAAAACGCCACAGGTAGCACAGGGTGGCCTGCCCCCGCTTCAGCCCACACCGACTGAAGAAGGCTATAAGTGTGGTTGACAGCACTCATTGCTGCCCTCATCACATAGGGACAGGACTTCATCATGGTGTAGCTGAGCTTTGTCCACCAGTGCAGGGGCGGGGCCACCCGCTTCAGCACTCTGGACACACAGTACCCAGCGGTCATCCTCGGTGACCATAGGGACAACACCATACATGTCGTATTCCCCCCGTGGAATACGACACCTCGCCCGCACCTCCCTGGAGGCCGCAGGAAGCTGGCCCTTGGTCAGGAGTTGTTTGCTATAAATAGCATCCAGCAACTCCATAAACCTTGGATCCAGTCCAATAGACTGGATCCGGGCTGTAGGCAAGATCTCCGTCCTAATCGATGCCACCGATGGACGGGGTGCATCCTCCTCGGCCGTGGGCGAAACCACGGACGGGTCTACCCTGGCTAGCCAAGCTAGAGCCTCAGATCAATCTGTCCCCGAGGAGGACACTTCCGTGAACACGTCACCCGTTGACATGCTCATGGCCCTATCAGCAATGGCCTCCCGGCTAGGAGCGATTGCTGATACGCCAGGAACTCCGGTACCATACGGTTCCGCCGCCACCCCATGGAACACACCAGTCCATGGAGTAGGCCCGCATGGAAAACCGTGCGGACCCGTAGCGGTTGAAGAAGCGTGGCCACACACGGGCGCCAACGGCACCCCATGTCTGACCGCCGGACCAGGCGAGATAGGTGAGTACCATGCCTGGCCAGCCACACCCGTCACCATGTCAGTTGGCGGCAAACCAGCCATCACGGGACCGGTTCCCGGTACCGGAGTGACCTCAACCACGGGCGGAGCAGCTGCCCTGGCTTGCGCCAAGCCAGACAGATGGAGGACGGTTCTGTCCAGGCCGGAATCGACCTCCATTCTCTCCACCCGCGGCATCACAGGCCACAGAAATCGCTCCTCCTCGGCTTCCTCATCTTCAGACCCCGAAGAGTCATCACTAGACAAGGAAACCGTGGAGCCATCATGGCGGATGGCTCCCATGTCTGATGGACCGGCCACCGCTACTGGACCACCCGGAGGTGGCTGCAGAGAGAAAGATCCCAGCAGGCCGGAGCCCGACGGGACTGCCAGGGGGCCATACGATATGGCTCCCTCGGTGACCAGTCCAGAACCCTGTCCAAGGACAGGGTCCGAATCAAACACGGGAAGAGACTGCCCTACAACTTTTTGCAGCAGGGACGACACCAGCGTGGGCAGAACACCATGCAAGAAGCCTTGCATAGCAGGACCAAACCAAGCCGGCGGTGACATCTCCGCCACCTCCGGTTGCAGACATGGAACGCCCCAAGGGCCGAAACGGACGCTCCAGGATTTGCTTTCGGATCGCCTGACCAGTCCTTCTGGGCAAGGAACTTAAGCATCATATCGACCGACCACACTGCGCAAACGTTACACCTACTGTCAAGATTACACTTAGTACAGCGGAAACAGACATGGTCCTTGAATAGAACCCTTACGAATGTGTGGCACTCGTCACATGATGGCGGGGTTGGCGTGGCCCATAAATAAGCACAAACCTACAGACAATTAATTTTCAAATATTTTGATCATAAATTAACTGTTAACCCTCCCGCACCCCAGCGCGCAACGTTACAGCAAAGATTGCATTTATTATGACGACAAGAACGAAGCGGGCAATAATACACCCATACACTGATCCTCAAGGATGTATAACGGAACCAGGGATCATATCGCATAGCATTCGGGGTATATTCACTAATAAATATAAATTATACTCCTAACGAAGGCCAAAACGATATGTGAAGAAACAACAAAATGTAAACAAACTGCTGTAACACACGGTAAAACCGCAGACCACACATCTAAATCAAGAATTTTGAAACCACTGATCATTGCAAACAGATCGTGATAACACGCAAAACTTGAAAATTCCAAAGTTTTTCTGGTGCCAATAAAATAATCAGCACCCAGAATCAGATGCGCGAATTAATGAAACATTTTCTTCACATAAACATCCGAGCATCACGGGTGTAACGTCACCCGCTCGGATCTTATGGAGAATGACGTCAGCCAATTTTCATGTTGAAACACCGTAAAGCCAACACCTTATTTCATATCTGCCGATTGCCTGTTGGGGCTTAAAGGAAGGCGATCAATCTGGCATATTTCGTTGTTAACACACGTCCCAGATTCTTTGAGGTTAGAAATTGGAACATGCGACACAGACGACATTTTGAAGACCTAAGTCTTTTAACTATGGAATAACATGGAAATATACGACCTGGTTATCATCGGCTGCATCCATGGTACTCCAATAAATCCTTAGAGAGCGCACAACGCTATCACAATTACACAGAAAAAGACTTAATATAATCTCAAGACTCCAACTGCACAAAAAAGCATGTGTCTCTTGTTGCTATGCAAACAAGAATGAGCTTCATGGCAAACGGGTACTCGGCAGTTGGAGCCGGGTACCCGGTTCCAGGAGTCGGTAAAGCGTACTAAGTCTATAGTCCTAGAGCCCAGCTATCCAGGCTAGCTGTATCAGAAGTAATAGAATGGTGAGTATTGATCGAAGGAGAAATCAGTTGCCTCCCTCAACAAAACTGCCGAGTCTTTGGACTGTACACCCATTAAAACTTCTGCTAGTAAACGCGACAAGTCCTCCTATTGCAAAAGGAAGGTAAAACAGATTAACACAGCAGACAAAAGTAAGTGTGCCCTTGCACTCGACCTAACAATGAGTGAATTTGAATCCACAGATGACAGTGACCCTGAAACTTGTAAAGACTTTGACAGACTGGTTGCTCTTCTGAAAGACAAACTCAAAATTGCCACCAGACAAGAAAAAATCAAATTATTGACCGTTACAACAGAAAGTTTGTCAATACAGAAAACAATGCAGGAGTTTGATGTAATAGAGTATACCGTGAAAAGAGCTAGACAGTTGAAAAAGGAGAAGGACATTTTAGCTGATCCAGATACAGAGAAAGGGTGGACCCTTTCTCATTCAGTAATTGAAAGCATTGTGGACTTGTATCAGTCTGATGAGTATTCGCGCATGTGTCCTGGCAAAAAGGAGTATGTAACAATTAGAGTAGAGAACAACAAAGAGCTTAAGCAAAAACGGTTACTACTAGTTAATCTCAAAGAACTTTACCTTGAGTACACCAAGAAAATTCCAGATGTTAAGGTTAGATTCTCAAAATTTTGTGAACATAGACCCAAATGGTGTATTCCAGTTACTGCGTATGGTATGCATTCTGTCTGTGTTTGTGAGCGCCACCAGAATGTCAAACTTATAACAGCTGCCATTCCTGGAAACAATGACTACAAGGATATTCTCGGAAAAATAGTGTGTAGTACAGAAAACCGCAACTGTATGCTCCATCTTTGTGAATGCTGTCCCGGTAAAGATGCCATTCATGATTACTTGTCAGATTTGTTTAACTCGCATGACTTTGACTCTGATGATAATGTTGTACATGTATATAAAGAGTGGGTTCACACAGAGAGAACTACTAAGATTGTAAGTTTAACAGTATCACTTCAGGAATTCATACAGATAGCCAGTGATGCATTTGATGGTCTTCGTCAACACCACTTAATAGCCAAAGCACAATCCAGCTACATTAGCAAGCTGAAGGAAGATCTCGCTCCAAGTGAGGCTGTTGTCGTGTTGGACTTCGCTGAAAACTACAGCTTCATTGTTCAAGACACGGTGCAGGGCCACCACTGGGACAACTCTCAAGCTACACTTCACCCATTTGTGGTATGTTACAGATCTGAGGGAGAATTACAATGTTTGAATATTTGTATTATTTCAGATTGCCTAAAGCATGATACTGTTACTGTGCATTCATTTATCTCAACCATGATATCCCATATTAAAACAATCCTACCATCCATTAAGAAGATCATATATATCAGTGATAGAGCAGCAGGTCAGGATAAAAATTTCAAGAACTTTAGCAGTCTATGTCACCACCAAAATGACCACGGACTTGATGCAGAATGGCATTTCTTTGCAACTAGCCATGGGAAAAGCCCCTGTGATGACATTGGGGGAACTGTGAAACGCCTAGTCGCTCGAGCCAGCTTGCAGGCAACAGTAAAGGATCACATTTCGACTGCAACTCAAATGTATAACTGGGATTCAGAAAACATTCCTGGGGTTAAATTTGTCTTTGTTTCTGATAACGATGTTGCAGATAATGCAGCCAGGTTTGAATTAACTTCACGATTTGATTCAGTAATGACTCTTTCAGGCACCCGGTCGCATCATTGCTTTATTCCTGTATCCGAAGTCGAATTGAAGATGAAACGGATCTCAGCTGATAGTGATTTTACTATGGGCAACCTTGGTGAGAAACAGCCATCATCACTTCATAGTATCCTGCCTGATTCTCAACACCATGATCAGTTGCAACCTGGAAAATATGTAGCATGTATGTATGACAAGGAATGGTATGTTGGAAGTATTGTTGAGCGGTCTGGTGAAAAGAGTGATGTACTTGTTGACTGTATGAAACGCTCAAGTACAGAATTTCTCTCCTGGCCTTCAGTTTCACGAAAGAATCAATGCTGCGTGCCATTTCAACATATCATTTGCTTGATTTGTGCTCCGGAACTACAAGGACACAGTGCTCAATATTATAAACTTTCACCGCATGATTACATGCAGATTCAACAGAAATTACCAGCATTTTTGTAATATTTGCATTCACGACCATGTGAGTTTTTCTAAGCATTTATTCATATTCTTAGTACTTTACATTGCATGTGGTATGTAGATGTGAATGCCTGTGATTGAGGCATTGATAATTGATAGTGCAATGTATAAATCAATGTATTTTTGGTTTGAAGGGGTTGATACGTTAATTAACACTTCATTTTGGTTGGTTCGATTTCTGGAAAATATGGTAGATATCGAACTTTATTTAAGGTTGAAGAAATTGAGCCACAAAATTATAACTTCTGATAAGCTCCTGATGATAGGTAATTGCCCACATGGGTAAACCATCCCCAATATGAAGGCCAAATTTTCGGATTTTGTGTTCTCATCTTTTATGTGGACACCTGCCACACTGTAATATTGTACCTGATTCACATAAGCTTTCTTCTACAGCAACACCTATATGTACATACTTCAAAACAACTTACATTCAGTGTTTGTGATAAAGAGTCAGGTAGTACTGGTTCACTGAAATCTGATAAAAATTGTTTTGAATGGATAAACGCCCAACTTTATTCCTCCACCTCTGGAACTGGCAGAGATATCCAGTAAATGCGTTCAGTTGCAGGCTCCTCATGCATCAATTAGGTGGCACAGCACATTTCAGCTTAATAGCTTCAATATTAAGAAAGTTATCAGCGTGTAAAAATCCTTCCAAACCACTCACTGGATTCGCGAGTTCCAAAAAAAAGTGCCACGCCCCCTAAAATCAATCAACCATAACTCCAAAACTAATTGGAATTTTGCAATGAGATTTTGCATGCAGGCATCATTTCCATATATGTGCATCTGGGCTAAATTTAATTTAAAAAATCAGAGATGGTCACCCGGGAAGATTTTTTATATTCTGGGTGATTTGGTATGGAATGACCCAATAGCCAGCAACACCTTTCAGTTAGTTTTCAAAATATTAAGCATGTCCAGAGTTATTACCCATTGAAATTATTGTTTGGTGGCTTACATGGTCCGGCTGGACAAAACCACCCTCTCTTGTGGTCTTGTGAAATGTCCATATACAGGCCAGGAAAAAACGATTTATTTGAAAATTTCCTACTCGAATTTCCAAGCCGGTCATTTCAGTGGTAAAATTTCAAAAATAACCTTTTTGGTCTGTAAATTATTTAGACTAATCTTTGAAAATTTGCAACAGGAATGACTGGCTTATATATCAAACCAGTTATTCCAGTGGTAAATTGTCAAAAGTAGTCTTCTTTGGTTTAAAATAGATGGTTTGTATGAGAAAACTTAAATTTTCATGATTAAATCTTACCGTTAAATGGTTGAAGTAAAAATATGCTATTGCTCATTGCTTGCATTGAATTAGTGAGAAATGCTCACAACAATGCATGAAACATTATGTATATAAAAATTTATATGACATGCTCATGAGTCATGACCATGAATGCATATACAGATTTGTGTGTATAGCCATATGTTTGTTGAAACTATCATTCAAAAACAATATATATACTTACAGTGTTGCTCAGTTTGAATTGAGACACCCTTGGCAGATTTCTGTAGATAAATAATACTCCACACCATACAAACTGGACAAAGGATGATGATATCAGCTACATGTCTCGCATGTTGCAATGATAATCAAACCAACATATTTATATAATTTAGAAAGAATAGAGATGGAATCTATCAAGCACTCAGTCTCATTTCATTCTGAATTTCCATAAACAAGGATGTAAGACAAACATGACAACTGGTGAGTATTTAATTTAAGTATTTGAATGAGGCAGCAAGAACATGGAATTCAATTAATTGTAAAGATTGATGCTTTGACAGGATTTAAAATGTACATAGTATGAGTCCAGTAAACAGTACATGATGTGCCGCAGGTATAGTATGTAGCATGTACATACAGAGAGTATGTCGCATGTACATACAGATAGTATGTAGCAAGTACATAAGGTGTTAATCTATATCTGTAAGCGAATGTATACAGCATAGAACAGAAATACACTCAGTTCTATTTAAGCAATTAGGCTTGTTTGGTTATCTTTTAATGGTCAAATTTGGTTTAAAAAATTAATATTCTCATGTAGAAAGCATGCAAAAAAGTTTAAAACAGCCTTCGCTTGGTATGCAAATCGACATTGCTCAATCCCACAGCTGAAGTAGATATTTTTTGGAAAGTTAGCGCTTGCTTGCTTAGTCTCTAAATGAACATTTCCTATGAAAGATAGAATTTCCTGATCAAATTTGAACAATAAAGTCTGAAATGATGAATTAATTGCATTCAAAATTCTACTTGTAGTGCTGCCTAAGTCAACAGATTTCAGTCAATAAGTTTTCAAAATAATTAACTAGGACTTGAAGACTTTGAAAAGCAAATAAGCATTAATTTTAATTACATACAAATTAAAAATGAGCATGTAGTAAATATCATGTTCTCTAATTTTAGCTAGTGAATATATATATAGAATGAATGGTCAACCTGGTCTTATTTTGTAAATTTTACCAGAATGACTGCCTCAATCATGACAGTCATTCCAGTGGTAAATTTAAAGAAACCTTATTTTGCCTGCAAATGTACATGAATTCACTAAGAGAAATCTTTATTATTAACCCTTTAACCCTCGAATTTGTTCAAGAATATTTCAATTTTGTCATAGAAAATGCCCATGTTCAGATCAAGAAGACTATTTTTTGAAAATTTTCCACTGAAATGACATATTATTAATTTCTATGTTATTCTCAAAATAATCAACAAGGAAATGCATATTGGTATATGGCAAATATATAATTTTGCATGTACATGTACTTACAACTCTAAATGAGTAATATCTGCAAGAATGACATGTGCTCCTCTTTTGCGCTTTGGTGGTGGTGGTTCATGATCCACACAAAAGTCTATCAGGTCAGGAATGTCTTCAGTCTGTCCATCTCCATTGATAAAATGCTGAAACAATTGAAAGAGAACCAATATTCAAACAACATGTTCATACAGTCTCTGTCTGTCTGTAGAATGAAATTCCAAACATTTTCAATATGGTACATGTAGCTATTCAATCCAGACTGAATTCACTAGAAACTTGTATTTATAACTTGATAGAATTGTGAAATTGTTAGCTGTGTCCATTACCATAGACCTATGGATAATACTTGTGTATGTGCAATTGTATAAAGATTTAATAACTTTGAAAATTTAGCAATAATTTTATAAAACTGAAATAACTGGTAAATAATAATAAGCCATGTAAACTTGTAAACATAGTAAATGTCATACTTTTAAATGCAGAAAGTAATATCCTTGAAACTTATTCACTGATCAATATCCAGTAAACATTATCAGTGAAAAGTTATCAATGAAACCCAGGCATATTTACCATTTTTATGCAATCTATAAACCAGGGCATAATTTTGAATTTAATAAAATGTGCACAGCATGAATTGCTATGCAAATTATAAATTGCATAGGTGTCTGCAGAAATGTATAGCAATTAACTCTTTCACGGATAAATCCCCTGTATCTCAATCTCAGAGCACACAAATAGGAAACGCTGTTGAATAATCTGAAATTAATTTGACTGGAAGCCATTGCTTCCAGTCCTTTTAATTTCAAAATATTCAACAGAATATGCTATACATTGTAAAGCATTTACTTTTTCAGGGATTAGTCGCTGAAAGGGTTAATGATGAAACTTATGAAAATCATTGATAAATTGCAATCGCATGACTATTTTGCATAGCAGATACAGCTTTGCATGATGCAGAATGTATAGCAGTGGCCTAAATGTGTGTAGCAAATTGAGATACGATACCAGATAAATCATGCCCTGTAACCCATATATGGGTTACCTTTTTGCATCTACAATGTGAATACTAATTACTCATTGGATTAGCTAAAAACCTGTATTGCATTGCTAATCAGGTAGTTTTAAACGCAGCACTGGCAAGGGTCGAAATGTTTAAAATTAGTCAACTGTTGTTTTACCTGTCATGTTCAGAGTAGTATGACCTGTTCAGCAACATGCTACAGATGACTGCTTATCTAAATTTCAGGGTAACAGCATGGGTCAGCTCTTGAATATTTTGAAAATACTTTAACTGGAACACATTGCTGTCTTAGGCAAATTATTCTCAAAATATTCAACAGATCTGCTGTCGTTGCCTGTCTGTCTGCTTCTTTAAATTGAGATTCAACAGAGTGTTCATCATTGAAAGGGTTATAAAGTGCATAATTCATTCTAACTTTACTGATTTAGAGCCCACCAATTCATATAATATATTTCATAGTTGATGTTTAGTAAATTTTAATCAGTCAACCGTTTACAGGTCTGTCATGTGTAGATTAGGATTGCCAGATTATTCACTTTTCATAATCGCGATCATATAATAGAAATAATCGCGATCATACGATTAATCATGAACTATATTAACTACGTCAATGCTGCTTAGAGGACGTTTTTATGCTACTGCAGATTGTAAGATTATGGGTTAGGCACTTGGGTATACATACATGGACAGAACATGCCAGTTGCTGATTGCAAACAAACGAATGTATCAAGATTTTTCTAGACGGAAAACGGAAGGTACCGTATTTCGCTTAATTGTAGCCTATGTTCTAATAGAAGCCCACCCCCTAACTTTGACATATGACCTCCAATGATTGCTTAGCAGTTTCAAAACGGCAAAACTCTGTATTAGAAGCCCACCCCAACTCAGCAGATTGTATATGAAAAAAAATTTTAAGAGCAAATTTGTACGAATAGCGTGTATAATAATAACAATCGTGTCACAGAGTGTGTCTACTTCAGACCGATCTCTGCCCTGATACATTTCCGCCCCCTCTAGAAGTCAATACAGGCCTCGGATTGTAAATCTCGACCACCTATTAGATTAATACTAATAGTAGGCCACGTATGTTCAAGATATAATAAAGTTTATTCCACACTTTTGTAGTCAAAATGCGATTAAAACAGTCTTGGCGTGATTAAATACCTTCCTTATAAATATATTTTAAGACCAAATTTATGTACCAAACAGGTACGGGAGAAAATGCGCATCAATTTTGTAACGCCGATCAACATTAAATGATCAAAATTGAATTATTACGAACGACAATATAGCCAGCTTCTTAAGTTGGCGAGCCAGCGACTCTTTTGCGATGGGAGGCGGCGTATTCTCGCGAGATATTACACGCTAACGGGTACCCGTTATTCAGATCAGTATAATACTCAGTTCCTATCGCGCAATGATAATAAATAATTATAGGGAAATTCCCAAGTTCCGAGTTCCCGATTCCATAATATTTATATCCGAGTACTCGCTCTAAAATAAACTCTTCAATTGGAGGCGAATCACGTGATTTGTATTTTTTCGCGACGCCATTTTATATCAAATTATGGATTCATTTTGATGTAATAAACGACCTTTATTAAAAGATGCGCAATATTTAGGCGCTCAAATCAAATAATTTCACTTCCCCGGTGATGTTTTGAGGTATACATCAGACATAGGCGTAGGCGGTGAGAATTTTTACGGGAGAAAATGCGTTGAATTTCCGTGGTATCAGTTTTACAACTTTTTTAGGAAAACTGTTAGCGCATAACTGTTCAGAGAATGGGGAACGCGGGATAAGCGTGTGTGATGACAACAACAATGACAAATAGCGACCAAGTGAACACTCTTTATTCATCTAAAACTAATCATGAGCCAATACAAACAAATCAGTTATTTATTTAGTTTATTTAATCATTCACACATTCGGCTGATAGCGGGATGTTTGTTTCCATGATTGGTAACGCGAGAAGAGTTTCACAAGCGTAAAGGTGTCTTGACAAAAATTTCAACATGGCGATTACACGATTATTTCATTTTAAAATCGTCCACGATCATTTTGAATTATATAATCGCGATTAATCGAATAATCGAAAAATCGTGCGACCCTAGTGTAGATTTTCTTTACGACCATCACCAACACAAACCACCTGCCATTGACAGGTAGACAGGAAAACATTTCGACCCCTGAATTACTACTGGTCATAATAAAATAATCCATGTTGACAGTCAATAAGAACAGTATAGAACTTTACATACAGTTTATATTCCCCCCCCCCCCCCCCCCCCCCCCCCCCCCCCCCCGTGGTAGTTGTTGGGGAGGTTGGGTGTGTCAAAAGTTGTCGAAAGCGTGGGGTTCTAGTTATCCTCCTTCAATTACTCAAGGGTCAGTTAAACAGGTTATGGAAACTCAGATTCAAGAAGACAGTGAAAATCTGTTACAGGCTAACTGGCCTAAACAGCAGAAGAGGATATGTATATGTATGTATAAACAGCAACCCTTGATATGATTGATAACTGGGTCACCCCACCCACCTACACTAACTGGTCACACGACAGGCTCTTCTACTACTACTACTACTACTACTACTACTACTACTACTACTACTACTACTACTACTACTACTACTACTACTACTACTACTACTACTTAATTGACTTGTTTTATTAGTTGGCGATGCCTTAAATGGTTACAATAAGAGACTCAAAGTCATGTCATCTATTAGATTTCAATACGAATACTGGTACAAACACGTGCACGTTTGTGATTATCCGAATACTGGTAACTTGTGCAACCTTTGCGATAACGACAAGTTGTATTTAATAAATACACTTCGCACTCCGCCGTGTGTCAACTGCGTGTGCAGGATACTGTATAGGTCCACCTGAATATAACGTAAGCGGTATGAATAGTATTCTCTATAGGCGCCGGTGTAGAGCGATTATCTCGCTACTGCTAAGTCACTATTGATCGTTATATTTGAAAGTAACTTTTCCCCGGTTGAAGCTATAAGTTTCGGTCAAACTGATTTCAAAATACACTGCTGGTTGCCAAAGGTCGCAATATGATGCCTCCTGCATATTTTCAAGTACGTATGACTGACTGTAGACGCCGTCTCTGGAAACAACACAACGGCTTTCAACTAAATTGTTTTAAAACTAGACAGTATTTTACCTACGGGACGTGAGATGTCCGTATTGAGATCGATTGATCTTTTTGAAACTAATTTGGCATGGGTGATGTTGCTGTCAATTACAGCAATAGGGCCCAATCAAATTAGTGTCAAAATAGTCTATTAAATAGTAAATACCTGGCTGGCTGGCTGGCTAGCTGGCTGGCTAGCTGGCTGGCAAGCTGGCTGGACAGCTTTAACTATTTAATTACTTAGCCAGCCAGAGAATTATTTATGTATAAGTAAGTATGTAAATATTTCTAGAGCGCCAATTCCGAAATTAATCGTTCAAAGGCGCTTTACAAATTTTAAAGATGAAAAAGATACGTTTTTAGGCTAGATTTAAAAGGCTCAATTGTGTGACAGTTTCGGATATGGGCAGGTAGATTTTTCCAAAGTCTTGGACCGGAATTCGAAAATGCACGCTGTCCAACAACTAAATTAGTAGACGGGACCACACATAATGTCTGATCACTTGATCTTAGGGACCGAGGTGCAATTCTCTTTGTAATTAAAGTAGATAGATACTGTGGGGCTAGTCCATGTAAACATTTGTAAACGAGAAGCACGATTTTATACTGTATGCGCTCTCTCACAGGAAGCCAATGGAGTTGTTTGAGTACTGGTGTTATGTGGTCTGTTCGCTTGGTTCGTGTTATTATCCGTGCTGCCGTGTTCTGCACCCTCTGGAGACGTTGTATCTGCTCTGATGTAATTCCTGCTAGCAATGCATTTCCATAGTCTAATTTGGATGTTATAGAGGCGTGAATGAGGGTCTTAGTGGCATCTGCTGTCAGTAATTTTCTAATTTTGTTAATGTTTCTGAATGTGAAAAATAGCGATTGACAGAGGGACGTAACATGTTTGTTCATGGGCATCGAGTCATCGAATATGACACCAATGTTCCTTGCACTAGAGTTAAAAGAAATGTTTTCGTCACCAATTTGAAGATGCTCTATGTCAAGTTTTGGTCGGAGTTGCCGTGACGAGATAAGCAGTATTTCAGTTTTTTTATCGTTTAGCTGTAGAAAATTGTTAAGCATCCAGAGTTTTACATCGCGAATGCAAAGTTCTAATTTCTCACGAGCATCAAATTGACTATTTTGGCGGAAGGCTATATATAGCTGCGTGTCATCAGCGTAGAAATGATACTCAACTCCGTGCTTTTGCAGTAATCGACCAAGTGGTGATGTATATATTGTAAACAGCAGGGGCCCCAAAACGGATCCTTGAGGCACACCGGAAGTCAATGTACCATCGGATGATTTGGAGTTGTTTATGATGACAGTTTGACGGCGACATTTGAGATAGGACTCGAACCAAGAAAGGACAGTGCCGGCAAGGCCCAGTTCCTGTAGACGCGACAACATAATTGTATGATCGATGGTGTCGAATGCGGCCGATAAGGCTAGTAACACCAATATCACACACATACGTTCGTCCATTGAACACAAAATGTCATTTTGCACACGAACTAGTGCCGTCTCGGTGCTGTGAAGCTTTCGGTATGCGCTCTGATATGGTTCAAGCAGATTGTTTACTTCCAAATGGTTGTTAAGATGATTAGCTACGACTTTTTCTAGGAGTTTTGAGACATAGGGGAGGTTGGACACTGGGCGATAGTTAGACAGCATATTTGGATCCAATGACGGTTTCTTTAATAAAGGCATCACATTTGCGGTTTTGTATTATGTATAATTTGTTGGTTTGGGTTTTGTTTCGATCGCTTACCTGTGTATATGTTTATCTATTTTAAGCGCTTATATGGTTGAGACAAACTCGTGACGTAAAGGCTGAGCTAAGTGAACTGCATAGACAACGCGAGAAACAGGATTACAAAGAAGAGGTAGAGCCCCTGGCCAGGTGTCCTTCATCGTACCCAATATCTGTCCAATCAGTCACTTAAATTTCTGACGTCATAATCAAGAATACCACTTGTTAGTTAATGTTACAATTACAGTTACGTAACTCCATCACAAAAGTCGAAAAGTCGTCACTAGCGTACGAATTGTATGTATTTGATGAATTTACATTGAATACATTGAATAGCGAAATAGCGACTAGTGAAATTACATTCAAAATATTCCACAAAAAGATATCCAGATATAAAGACATACAATTCGTACAACTTGACGGATTATTAATTCTTTATGATGGAGTAAAATTGTATCGCCTCATTCATGACGTAATTGATTATGACGTAAGACTACATGTGACTTAGTTGATTAAGATGTCATATGATTGATCAATACACTAGATTAATCTATTATGTTAAAATGAGAGCTAGACAATGTGATTTAATGAACCAATAAGAAATATCTCAAATAATCTGTATTGCAAAACCGTTGCGCAATATAATTTATTTGAAATATATTTTATTGTAGCGATTGGTGTGGCCATGACGTATCCTACACAATGGCGTGTCATGGTACATGAATCGGTATATTGGTGGCATATGTGAGGAAGGACGTGCACAGTGTGAGGCGGTGATACCATGCACGTGTACTTGATTATGGAAGGACTACTCTCGTTTGAGTTTGGAAACCCAATTCTGTTCACAGACGTATTCTACTGTTTTTCTTTCAGTTCAGCTTTCTTGATTTGTTCCGAAAGAGGAACTACCGTAAACCTTTTGTAATCAGTATTATGATGCATATATCAATGCCAGCCTCTGGAATCAACGCGGTATGTACGCGCATCTTGCAGCCGAGGCCACTCCTACCTGATGCTTAATTAAAATGCTGTTTTAAAGGGATAATGGGTGGCCCAAATAGTACTGAAATAACTAAATTACTACCACCAGAAATGAAACTTTAGTGAGTTTGAATGCTATTTTAAAGTGTTCATATATTCATACTAGACTTATGTTTCCAATAGATCTTTGAGTATGTGTTTGTTTATACAGACTAGAAGGGCTGCGCATTTGCGGTTTAAATCACAATCAGCATTTTATTTCAGTCTATTGTCTGTTTTGATTGCACATTCCCGTATAAAGGCACAGCGTCCCTTGGTGGCTAGGTCAACGTTTAGCTATGCCCCGCCAATCTTTAGCTAAGCTCCACAACGGTTTGCCTGGGCTGGGATCGATCAATCCTCGCACTCTCTGAATCTCAATTTCCAGAAAATTATACGTGTACGTCCAGCAAGTATCAGTCTTCTGCCAATATAACATTACACCTGCATCAGCAACGCACTAGACTTCTATCCACTAGCTACCAAACTTAATATATATGTCATAATACGTGAACCATTATGATTTTACAGGTTCTGTACTACTCAACAAGCATATTTCAAAGCGCCAGATTGTCACACAAAGACGCACAATGGGCGACACTAGGTATTGGCGGGGTTCTCGTTTTCATGACGTTTATCTCAGCGATGACCATTGATCGTGCCGGGAGACGGATCTTACATTTGACCGGACTCGCAGGAATGTGCTTGGGTACAATCGTTCTAACAATTGGAATAACATTACAAGTACGTATGCATCAACACTTATATTAGAGGTGAGAGTATCAAATATTCGGGCACGCAGTATGCTGGCATACACGGACACATCTATGCATATGCACACAAGTTGACATTCACAATGATTCAATGGATGTTTTACTATAAGATATAAAAGTAAACGTATGTTGACCCAATAATAACAGTCTATGTTTGAACAATATTTTTCTCGCTTTAAAATATGGAAGTATGTGTATAAAATGATTCTAGTCGAACGATGATCTCGTTTGAAAATCGTTTCGTATATCTGCATGTAAAATAGACAAGCAGATGTGCATTAGGAATATCCACAAATTTGATGCCAGAATCCACCCACAAATAAAAAGAGAACACCAATTTACGATACTATTATAAATTGGAAGATTCCATAAAATCCTTGTGGCACACATTTTCGGATTTGTAGTGACACCTCGATTATCATGTGTGGCAATGGTCAAATACTGTATGAAACTAGCGAGGTTTTAAACATATTTAGCATTGGTCATTTGTCTAATTGTGCTCTTTCCTACATAAAATATTTACTCAAACAGATAAACTGGTGTGTGTGCAAGAGAATAAATATTAACAAATAATAAGTAATAAATGGCACGGGTTCATAGATTTTCCTATACAATGATAATGCACCAATAACGCTTATATTACAACAGAAATAGTGAATAATTGCAATGGAGTAATCCAGTTTTAGTTGTGCCCTGCAGTCCTCAAGCTAAGGTCCACCCACACTTAACATCTGTTGGGATCCATTAATACCTGAACTCCATGACTATCAATTTCCAGGCCATTATAGAGGTAAGCTGTTCAATATTAATAATCTAATTTGACTAGGTGCTGTTGCTGCTTGTGGGAGCAACAACGCCCAGTCAAATTAGTTTCAAAATATTCAACAACATGTGTATTAAATAGTAAAGGCATACAATTCGTACAGCAAGCTTAGTTCGTCATCAATTAAATGTTCGTGACGAACTTAGCTACGCCATTCATGCCGTACTTGATTATGACGTCAGCGCACACGTCACGTAGTTGATTATGGTGTCATATGATTGACTGATAAACTGAAATCCTCCATTGTTATGGTTTGTTTTGGAACCGAGAGATCTACCTATGCCACGCCCATTGCTAGCTAAGCTCACGCGTTGCCGGTGTTGGGATCAATCGAACCCTGCATTCCCAGAATTCCAGTATCAAGATACAGATAAGATATTGGATATTTTTAAAACTAATTTGACTGGGCGCTATTGCTGCCTATGGCCTATGGCAGCAAGAGCATCCCGTCAAATTAAGCTGAAATTACTCATCATACTGTTATAGTAAATATATATATTTCGTGCACTTGACGGACTATCCAATGTTCATGACGGGGTTAGTTTATATGTCATGCTTGTACCGCCGGCCTACATGTGAGGTGCAATATTATGACGTCATATGATTGAATGACAGATCGGATTTATCCATTGATTACTATATTATATCTGTTTTAAGGATGAAGCGAACTGGCTGTCATTCATGGCTATCGGTGCTGTTTTCTTCTTCATCGTCTCATTCGGGACAGGGCCTGGTGAGTGATTCGATTACCAATGCCATCTATGACGATTTGGGACAGGGCCAGGTGAATTATTCAATTACCAATGCCATCTATGACGATTCGGGACATGGTCTGGTGAGTGATTCAATTACCAATGCCATCTATGACGATTCGGGACATGGTCTGGTGAGTGATTCAATAACCAATGCCATCCATGACGAATCGGGGCAGGGCCTGGTGAGTGATTCAATTACCAATACCATCTATGACGATATAGTCACCTGTCAGTGAACTATTTACCTGAATTACATGTTCACATAATAGTCTAAAAATAGAGCTTTGTGTTGAGAATATGACTCTAATGTAATGACCGGCCATATCAATACGTCATTGCAACGACTAGTCTATTACAGAGAAAATGGATCGTGATGATTTTGATATCATCTTAACCCCGTTTTCATTAGCTTGATATAGACATTACAATCGATTCGATACATCCAGTGGTTCAGTATCAACGCATTGTCGGCAAATTCTTATCCACATTTTGTGTGCGACCGATTTGGATTTTAGGACGTTTTAAGAGGCGAAAGTTTTCGTAAACCGTTCTTCCCAGAGGAGACATTGATTCATATACCATCCTGTTTTTAGGTGAAATAACAGTGTCTAGTATGACTAAAGTAATTCGCGTGTCCATTCACGATTCAATTGTATTTATCACTAGATTCCATTGGAAATTACTACGCCAATGGTCATTCATTACGCACACGAGTCTTTTCTCGATCTCGTATCGTAGGAGATTTCGCGAGACATGAATGGTTTACATAAGTTAGATTTGTCGATGATAAAACAATCAATTTGACCTGCGCTGATTTCTGCGAGACTTCCAAATGCATACGAGATTGCCGATGCAGTGGTACATGGTGTGACAACGTTCTCTTGCCAAGCGAGAAAGCAAATTCAAGCCTGGGCGTTGTTGCAACAACGCCCAGCCAAATTGGTATCAGAACATTCACCATAATGTTTATTAAATAGGAAATCCATCAAATACTCACAATTCGTACACTTGACGGACATTTCAATGTTCAAGACTGAGCGAGCTACGTCACTATACATTGTGACGTCAGTCTGTAAGTCATGTAATTGAGCATGATGTCATATACTTGAATGGCAGATCGGACCCCTCGTTGTCGCCACCATCTGATGTTTAGTGGATTTCTGGTCGAGGTCGTTAGTCTTTCAACCATTTCTCAATATTACCCTCTCCATAAATTCTTCAAGAAAATGAGAACTATTTGTCTTCTAATATTAATGGATAATCGGAACACTATTTTCAAAATTAAAGCCAGTCTCATTTCCAAGTCCGCCGAGAATGTGTACTTACTTTCAACACTTATTTTTCTATGAACTTACGAGAATATCACAGCGTAGAAAGCTATGGCTGGGGTATTTTTTTGGAGTCGTTGTTGGTTCTCCAGTTCAAGTGCAAATTTATCTACAGCCCAGGTCACGCGTACCATCACCCCCAGCCATACACGTCACCGCCAACCCACACCTTCATACACATTGACAATCTCCCGTCTCCCCGTCTCTCAGAACTCGAAAGAGGTGGCGAAAGAGAGATGAGGAGTCAGAGCCGCCAGTCATGCTGTGCCCTAAGGTAACCCCGGCCCACGCGACTACAACCCACCAAATACCCCTAACTCCGACCCACGAGTTATGCCAGTAGTTCTGGTACGGGTACAAAAGTGGCATAAAAGATGCATTTATTTATATATCAATTTGTCTGTAATTTTACCGTTATCGGACCAGTTTTACAAAGGGTCACTTAAGTACACTAGGTACTTACGTACGGAGTAAATATCAAATGAAGCATTCTGATTGGTCTATTTTGTACTTTATAACGGGCTGTCACTTACGCAGCTTTGTGAAACTGGCCCCAATAGCTTTATTTTCTTTGTAGTGAGTAACTGGTTTTAGTTCGTCAAAACGCGTAGCACGGATGCACGCTCTAGTTTCTGTATTGACAGTGCACGTGTGGCACGTCCGAGAGTGAGTAGCTCTTTTAGTGTGCCGAGTAGGCATATCTTAATTCTTTATAATTGGTTGTTTCCATCGGATCTGGTATTGATCAAAACCAACTTTCAACGGGCTTCTTAAATCTACAAACTGTTTTTTAAAATCGGTTCAGAAATGACTGAGTTATCGCCGTTTTTCCCCTTCTAATTATGCTCAAAATATTTCCATAACGTCGTAATCGCGTGTATATATATATATATATATATATATATATACTACGTCATCTTCACATCTATATCTATCACGATATTTAGATAAGTGTGTCCACGTTACAGGATTACAGCGCGCTGATTGGCTGGTTCAGCAAATTCTGATTGGTTGAGCCAGTTACGACGTAACCATGAGTATAAAACGGGATGATTTCTGAAGATTGAGAGCATCGTCGGCAGGGGGCCGAACAGTCAGGAGCTGCTTACAGCATGACGGGCTACCCGGATCAACGAGGACAGGTATGAAGCATCACCTCTGTCTCTGCCGGTTTCATCTCCGCTCGTGCCGAAGCAGTTCTCGACCCACCGCACCGAAATCTGGTAAGCTCCAGGATTGCCATCCTGGGGCAATATTAGAACTAATATACATTTCCTGATATAATTACTAACTGTATAGGAACTATATTATTGCGGTGGTCCATTGCGGACCAATTATGGAATTCTACGTGACGTAGAGCAGCGATGATCCTCGGTGGATAACTCACCGGATCTGCCAGCCACGCCGAAAAGTGGATCATCGTGTGTGTCCTGAGTTATATTTCGAGCGAGCGCAGACAATTAAACTTTGCCCAGTGCGCCTCTAGTGCTATTTGGCGCACCCCGCACCGTTAAGCTTTAATATGTACAGGCATAGCTCCAATTATATTAATAACCCTTCCTGTTAATGGGTTATCTTAGCTTACTTTACTTAGCGTCATCGGACAGGAACTTTCATTACTACCGCATTATTGTGTAGAACTTACTAGCTATTCAGTAGACATTACTTATACTGTGTTTTACTGTCCTGAGTGTGTACGGCTTCCGTTCTGGACCAGCGTAGGAACCCTGTCTTGCGGTAAATATACGTGCAGAGTCGTTTCCAGCTTTCAGACAACGTGTCAACTCACGTCACAAGTATAGTGACGTTTCAATTTCAGTAACATAGTAGCCCGTTATATAGGAATGACTACTGGGTATTCAAGTAACTATACATGATACATCTTTAATTATTATAATTTATTGCCGTAAAATGGTACCGATAACTAATAGGTAACGTACCGGTCCACGGACCGCATCTTATAATTTCTTTGTATCACTGTTTATAGTTATCATTATTTCACTGCGAGGTGCTCTAACTAACCGCACCGTATTAGGTCTTTCAACCTATATTACCACCGTCTTAATCTAGTCATATACTGTTACCGTTTTGTACTTGAGTTGTTAGATATATGGCCAGCGGCCATCTTGTTGGTAAGTTGTGTTTATTTGTAGGAAACCTAGGACTGCAGTGCATTAGGAAATATTATACCGCAACAATTATAAATGCATCACCTTCCGCAGCCACCAACAATTTTACACAGGCATTGCTGTCCGTGCTATAACTATGTTTAGCCCGACATGCTACCGTCTAAACCTGACTATTTAGCTCGATAGGATAGATTTAATGTGATTAGAGACAATTTCTTCGTTAGTAGACACATAGTGTACGCCTCTTTTCCAATCGTTGTGGTAATATAGCCCTGCACCCCGGCAATGTTATGTTAAATTGGCCAATATACCTATAAGGCCTCATATCTATAAGTTATTGTCTCTTTTCATGTTCCACTAAGCTTCTTAATTGTTTGGATATCCCTACCTCCACCGTGAGTTGATCCGAGTCTGAAACTATCGGAGGTTTCCGAGCAGTGAGGATCAAGGTACGGTGCACATACACTCCCCCTGTATCTTAGGATACTTAGTAGCTAGTTATCCTTGCCAATGAAGGAAGCACTGCGAACACATTATAATTATTATCTTATATTTCTTTAGAATATTGTCTCCGCACAGCAGTGCATATTGGGCAACTTGAGCTTAAACCTAACGACACGTCAATACTTAGCTCCACAGGACTTGGTGACGAACGACATGTGCATCTCCAACCAACTCATTAAAATGTCTGGGCAAGATGTTAGAATCTGCCAAGCCCACACGGGAAGGACATTTGCGGTGGATATTCGCCTCTCAATCCCCACCGTAACGATAGGTCAGTTATAAAGATCTGCTAGTGACAATATCTCAGCACATTGGTTGAATAAAGAATGGCCCTTTTTGGCCAACACTTTTCCTCCACTTTGGCAGTGGGGACATTTTCCCATGATGGAGGCCCACGTGAAGCACTTACCTCACAGAAGGATCCAGTGACGGCGGCCCACGCGAGGCTACTGCTTCTCACCCAGAAAACCAGCATCAGAAGTAATGCCCGCATGAGGCACAAAGACTCTTGTCACTCAGGAGTTTCTATTCCTTTTCCTCTGTAGCCTAGTGTTATAATAACTTATATTAAGTTAATTAGTGATCTCGTATGCGGGAGCCTGCTTTATAGGGGTACCTCTGCAGACCTGCTAGTCTGTGTGGTACCTCCGGTGTCTCCACGTGTAAAGGTTCATGAGCTACTGTTTGTATAGGTTATATTTTCTTAGTTATTATTTTTATGCTCATCACAAATCCTTGTAAGTCCATAGATTTCAAAATTGCTATGGAGAGGCATACCGGTGACAGCAATTCATTTGGCTGACGCTGTTCAATTCAATGTTAGCGGCAATGGTCGCATGGCCCCACCGGAATGATTGAGTTCCACCAGCCTTAGGAGCCAATCTTTGTTGACCGCAGGACTGCGTCGTCTGGTATCCGATACCCTGAGATCTTGAGCTAACCGGCCGTCTCATTCGTCGTGCACATGCAGTATGATGACTCGTCATCACGCACAGGAATGTTCCGACGCAATCCCGCGAGCTACAAGTGGCACCCGATGTGGGGCCCGAAGAACATCACTACGCAAACTCACTCCCACACCTTTCAGCGAGTTTAGCTCTATTTCTCCATTTAGCGGCGAGTCCCTCGATCAGGAGGTGGCGTCATACGATGGATACAGCGCTCACGTGCTCCCTGACTATGTAGGAAATTCCCGCAGTGCGGAATCTCCAGCACCACATCTACAACAGTTCTCGCCTATCAGTGAGGGGACATTCCGCGATCCCTCACGGGCTGGAACTGAATTCCGTACTAATTCATACGCCCATGATAGGCCAACACCACCAGGGCCGGATCATGGACGATCTTGACTAAGACCCACATATGGGCAAACCTATTATCCTTCACAAAGGTACTGTTCACCCATGTCATCAGAAGGTGATTTGGGGCAGGGTGACCGTCATAATGTACAATATCCTATGTCTTCCCCGATAAATATACCCCCTTATTTTCACGGAACAGCACGACATCAAAGAACGGAATCAGTACCTCTGTTCCATCATTACATCAGTCATGCAACACACCACACCCGTCAGCCTACAGCAGCACCACCATAAGGAATGTCTACAACAACCCGAAGAACGCCTGGGTCATCTATACAAGACACCGCCTCCCATCCATAGACCAACACCGGTCTATGGATCCACATCAGGGCGGATGTCAGCTAATTCATGCGCGCAAATAAACCATCGCCATTCTTGGGATAGGCATCCTCATCATCATCAGCAACGCTGACAGGAAACACCCACACCAACACCACCACCTACACGTCGACCCGCATCAGCATTCTCCTCAGTCTCCCAACTACCACCACAACCCGGCTTTGCATCACACGGTTCTTGAATTTAGCGGGGAGAACGACTGGACCAACTACAAAGTTCAGTTTGAAATAATTAGTTGAACGAAAGGTTGGAATGATCGACAAATGGGAGAATATCTTGCCGCGAAATTTTCGGGAAAAGCACTCCAAGTTCTCCCGGACATCGGGACCGACTACACACCGACATGCACACATCTAGAAAGAGCATTGATGGAATGGTTCGGCGACACCGCCTTGGGAGAAACTAGTCGTTTTCAGTTGAAAAATCTGCGTTGACGCATGGAAGAGACGTTACCAGAGTCACCCACGCTTACCCTAGCACCAACATTGAAGGCATTGCTCATCTCCATTTAGATACATTCATTGCCACGGTAAGCAGTGAGCCGGCTCTCAAGGAGAAACTATTTCTTACCGACCATGGTAGCTTATCACAACTAATGGCTACCATGGTACAAATTGAGAGCTTCTTGGAACGGGAGAAAGCTAATCGTCGTCAAGTGCACCCTATCAATGAATTGGATGGTACTAACTTCGCCACATCACCCGACAACCGCACGACACCCACCACTACATCAGCTACAGAGACCTACACACAACAACAAGCACCGCAAACACAACATTCCAATCAGAATCACGCCCCTAGAGGAAGGGGGCGTGGCTTCAGAGGGGGTCACAACTGGGCCCTGGGTCATGGTAACCTGCAAAACAATAACAATCGTACTAACATGCATGAAAGAATAGATGAGATCAACAAACCGATCTCCGCACTCACCAATCTTGTCACGACACTCAGCACTAACTTAGCCACCACACACATTAGGACCGCAAGCTCAACCGACACTACACCACCATGAACACATGTTCTGGATGCGGTCAGTCGGGCCACTAGAGGGAACGGTGCCCTAACCGACCTCCGTCTACCACACTGACCGCTGACCGCAGAACACCACAGCCTGATCAGCTGTCAACTCTTAAGGGCACCGATTGAAGAGTCACCTCGGTGCCTGTTCTTACAACCCGGCTCATCAACGGCCTCCACACAACACACAATGTCCAGTGGCCAATCATCATCAACAGGCATCAGCATTCTCCCCTACGCACAGCTTCATATATGTCAGTGCATATGATGCCTCCCACATCAGCTGCGTCATCATCCCCCTCTTATGGACAAAGTGACCCTGCGATGTCTGCACATAGCACACCTTCTTTCCTATGTAAAACGGCAGTGGTAGGTTGCAGCCTCCACTGAAACAATGTTTCTGCAAGCACCACGTCCCACCATCAAGACACTGGACTCTCAGTGTCCCTTGGTGGTATGCAATACACTGCCCCGCACCACATCATCTCCCGCATCTACAGACAGCAGTGGTCCATGAGAAACTATCCACTCCGCATCATGGATTCGTAAGCGACGACGCTGCCGCCACTATGATCGAATTCCACAATGTCACTGCTTCTTCTGCACTTCTACTAAAGATATAATGATGCGCTGTAAGAAGTGGCTCACGCAGGTGCCATTAATCCGTGATCGCGAAAATACCATCTGCACCGCAGTCTATACGAACACCGCACTTACAGAAACAGCAACATCTCCATCACCACTGCTACCACCAGCTCCGTCTTCACCAAAGCACTCACAGCAGCGGCGACGATGGACTGGCCAATTCCTCATTAAGCCATCAGCAACGTTAAAGGAAGCCATCCAAAAATAAGCCGACTGCATACAGAATGATTCCGCTCTGCAGCCCCTTTCGCAGATGGCATCATTGGAGACACTTCCATAGGTGCACCAAAAAGTTATCTACAAGTGTGCCTGTCTGTTTGGCGGTATTTCCACCAGTGCCACCTTTGACACTGGGGATTCCATCATTGTTGTCAACAAACGCTTGTATGAGAGCATCCCACCTCATAAAAGGCTGCCCCTTGGGCCTACAAACATCTGGTTACAAACAACTGGTTACAAACAGCTACGAGAGACGATGTTCCCATCGCTGGGGTAGTTAATCTTGTCATACAAATAGAGGAGATGTAATTCATACAGCGAGTTGTCATCGCCTATATTCAAAATGATGCCCTTCTTGGCTCCGATTTTCTCAGTGCCACTGAAGCCATAATTCACTGCAAACAACAAGAACTCGACATACATGGCCGATGGATACCTCTTGGACCGGAATCGTCATTATACGACACATGTGCTCTAATACTTCCAAATACCGCCACCGTTGAGCCGGGACAAGAACAAATCTTTTCGATCACCGCACCGCAGTTAGGAGACAACACACACACATCGCCATGCTGGAACCCGACCCTGACTATATGATCGCTTCACAATGCACAAGTCCCCGTATGATCGTCGACACCACCAATAAAGAACACATTCTGTTTAGGGGGTTCAGTGGCACAGCGGACCCTATAACTCTTGAACCAGGAGTCCGTTCTGGCCATTTGGTGGATGTGATTTCTTTGGAAATACCTATACTCACCACCGCACCTTCAGTGCCTACTGATGAGTTACTGGAACATCTACATGATTTGTACTAACGTGCCACAGTAGGATTACAGCAATCTCAGAAACTACATGTACGGACACTACTTTATAAGTATTGCGATAGTTTTTCATCAGGAGACATGGACCTTGGCAAACTCATCTTGTGCGACACTCTATTGACATGGGAAATAATCGTCCAGTGCGACAACTGGAATGATGTCTTCCCATCCATAAGGAAGTGGAAGCCCATCAACAAGTAAACGACATGTTGCAGACCATAATTATTGAACCATCATCATCTCCATGGGCCAGCCCCATAGTACTAGCAGGCAAAAAGGATAGAACCTTGCAGTTGTGTATAGACTACCGCCACCTTAATGATCTTAGCGTTAAAGATGCTTATCCTTTACCTAGAATAGATCCGGCCTTGGATTCCCTGTCTGGAGCCAAGTGGTGTTGTACACTTGATTTGGCTAGTGGCTACTGGCAAGTGGCCATGGATGAAGCTGACATGAAAAAGACGGCATTCATATGTAGGGATGATCTTTTTCAATTTCGCACAATGTACTACAGCTTGTGCAATGCTCCTGGAACTTTTGAGCGTCTCAGTGAGCAAGTATTAACTACCCTGCAATGGGAAATCTGTCTGTGTTACATCGACGACGTAATCGTCTTTGGTCCCATGTTTGAGCAAACACTAACAAATTTGGATACCATGCTATCAAAATTCTGCACGGCCAACTTATAGCTCAAATCCAAGAAATGTCATCTCTTCAGACAGAGCAGCGAGTTCCTGGGACACATCATATCCGGTGATGGAGTGGCTACTCAGCCGTAAAAAAACAAAGGTAGTAGCAGAGTGCCCAACGCCCTCTTCGATCACAGAAACTCTGAGGTTTTTTGGGCTTATGCCAGTACTATCGCCGATACATCCATCATTTCAGTGAGCTCGCTTCACACGTTTATAAGATCACCGAAAAAGATCGACCATTCGAGTGGACGAGTGAGTGTGAAGATTCCTTCAGGGCATTGGAGGAACTCTTGACGACGGCCCCGATTCTTGCTCATCCTAATCCAAACCTCGGTTTCGTCTTGGACACTGATGCGTCAGCTTACGCTATTGATGTGGTTCTATCTCAGGTCACAGAGGATGGAACGGAGCATGTATTGGGTCATGGTTCGCGTACATTAAATAAAACAGAAAAAAAGATATGCAACCACGAAGCGAGAACTACTTGCCGTGGTACATTTCGTCAAGTATTATAAGCACTTTCTGTACGGTCGCCCATTTACTCTCCGTACAGACCATGCCTCACTACGCTGGCTCTGAAACCTTAAAAATCCGGAGGGCCAGGTAACCAGATCGCAGGAATCCCTGCAGGCCTATACCTTTAATGTTGTTCACCATCCCAGCAAGTTGCATGGTAATGCCAATGCCCTAGGCTGAATCGGGCAAGGAGATGAACACGAAGAGCCCGCAACCATGACACAGTCTACACAGCCACCTCCGGAGTACCCCGAATTGCGGTGCGCAGAGTGGAATCCAGAGAAAGTCGCACATGAACAAGCAACAGATGCACATACACGACATATATACGCGTGGATCCAGGATGGGGTACATCCTCACAAGGAATCTGTGACACCACTATCTCCAACGGCCAAATATTACTACCAGCGGTATGAAGAATGTCATATCAACAACACCGTCCTTTACATCAATAACCGTCTGGTGATCCCGGAAAGTTATCGGAATAATATCTTACAACAACTACATGATAATGCTGGGCATCTAGCCATGGACCGAACCGTGACACGCATCAAACAGAAATTCCACTGGATCGGGATTCGCGATAGTGTGAAGACATGGGTTGCCAAATGTATCCCATGCCAAAGACGCACTGTTGGCCAGCACCATTATGCACCACTACAAGTAAAAAGTGTTGGTGCACCATCGGAGCGAGTGGCTGTTGATGTGCTCGGACCCTTGAATACGACGGATGACGGAAACAAGTACATCCTCATATTACAAGATTATTGTACGAAGTGGTTAGAAGCATTTGCTTTGGCAGATCAAGCTGCATCCACCATAGCGGAGGTCCTGGCAAGTAATGTGTTCTGCCGTTTCAGCATGCCCTATGAGCTGCACTCCGATCAAGGAAGTAATTTTGAGAGCCAGCTCATATCAGAGCTCTGCAAATTGTTCCACATCGTCAAAACAAGAACTAATCCATATCATCCTCACAGCGACGGTATGGTAGAACGTTTTAACCGTACGCTAGCAGAAATGTTTACGAAGGAAACACGCCTTGATTGTAGAGATTGGGATTTACTCCTCCCATATGTACTCATGGCTTACCGCACTTCAGTACATTCCAGCACAGGTTACATCCCTGCTTGGTTAATGTTAGGCCGTGAATTAGCCTTACCCCTGGATATGGCCATGCCCCGAATACCAGGAGAGAAAAATTCACCCTCTCTGAACTCTTGCGGCAGTGGATAGAACAGGTCCATGAGTTGGTGAGAGAAAGTGTATCCACTGCACACCGGCGGCAAAAGACATGGCACGACCGGAGGGTGCATGGAAATTCATATGAAGGAGCAAGGATGGTATGGGTACACAATTCATGACGATCTGCAAACGTGCCAAGTAAATTGAGTTACCAGTGGAAAGGCCCTGTTTGGTAGTAGGTAAGACGTCGGACGTGGCCTACCGTATCCGTGCTTCAGATGGCCTGACCTCAGTCATCCACTTCAATCAGATTAAACCATGTGTCAGTGAGTCCTGGTACCAGAGCTTGGGCCGGGCATTTCCCGTGATACCAGTACCCAGCCAGAAATTTCTATGGAAACTAGTATTTCCACAGTTAGCACAGAGCACCGTGGTGCCAGTTCAGCCCGTCTTCTACCAAACCAGATCACTGGTGAATAAGCGGCTAATGCTGAGGACGATGACAAGATACGTACTCTCCCTCCTCAGCATGGGTCTACTAGATCTGGGAAGTCGTATTTGAAGAACTTCTCGTCTGTATTGTCCAAGGGGCCAGATGGAAGGATTGTTCCACAGACCTCTTCCCACTCCCACCCACTTCATGTTATACCACCATTATAGAGTTGCCACAAGCGAAAGCTGAGGCTGACCCAAGCCATGCTTCCTGTGGGGTGTGGCATGTAATGAATAGTATGAAAGTGAAGAGGCCAGATGAGGCCTTGGCATGTTTAGGACAGCAGAACCGCACAACTCGGTATACCCGACCACACCCCGAAATTGCCGGACCACTCTCCAACCAAGCGACGTCCATACCCACAGTCGCACCACCGCCCTAGATCCAACTGGCGTCCCTCATCTACACACCAAGTTCGGACATCATCGATCCAGTCCATTTCACACTCCACTCATCGTCTGTTGACCGTCAATCTTCAGATATGAGAGAGACTGCCACTGCAGAGAGGTGGCATCCCGCACCACACCGACCAACAATACACCCTACGGTGGGCAGGGAAACAGCCTGTTCAGCAGACTCTCGGCTCGAATTTTTCCGGTGCCTAAAAATTACGACAAGGCACTAACCATCGTGTAACGGGAAATGACCACATCCCCCTATCCAAGGACCTCCCTCTCCATAGGTACATTAAGCCCCCCCCCCCCACCGTGAGCAGGCAGGACATCACACCGCAGACAGAACAGCAGTCACATACAGAACACACATGCCTTCAGGACTGGATACGTCAATTCATCATTGCGCACATCACACACCTACTCGGTTAGACTCAGCATAATGGAGACAGTCATCACCGGCAACAACACCGCTTAGCAGCACCTAACGGTTTCAATTAAGCACCGATAAAGACATAAAATTCCCACAACAAATCCCCCCACCCTCAGCCCCCGCACAAGATGCGGGAGAAATATTCTCTCCCACAAACCTGACTCACCGCATTAACAACAGACTCGGCATTCACCAGCATGGAAAACTGGAATACGCCCACAGTGCATAACATTAGCAGCATACAGCAGCCCGGAATTCCCTACAACAGTATACTATCGTCATCAACACCAGCCAACATTCCTCCCACACACACCTTCTTACCCAGTTATGGGGAACTGATCATGTTGTAGAAGGAATGCACCGCAGCCACCTACAGTACGCGCTACAGGAGAAACATCCACAACCCCCCTCCCCGCGTCCCTCCAGGAAACGTCATACAAAAGCAGCTAACGTTACTACACCTCATTCACACGTAATAACAGTCACCATTATTAAGAGAGCTAGATGCCCGCAATGTCGTCAGTCATGAATAGGATTTTGCCACCGAAAAATTGAATTCGATAATGGATTGATCAAAATTACGACAGCATCCTACAGGTCATCTACGCTCTAAAGTAACTATGTCCCGCTCACGGGCTCGGCCATTACAGAGCGAAATACCAGCAGGTTCGATAAAGTTGTTACCGCTCCGCCACACCCCTCCCGCACCCAGCGGCAATAAAAATGTCACATTCTCACCACAGCGCAATAATCATCCACAGATAACCAGCCATGCGTATCAATCAAGATCACCAACATGTCAGAAACACAGACACTCAGGTTGACTGTATTCACAATCTCCATACGACGGTACTGTAATTGTAAAAACTGTGTCCACTGATATTTCCGAGCTGTATATATATATATATATATATATATATATATATATATATATATATATATATATATATATATATATATATATATATATATATATACATATATATATATATATATATATATATATATATATATATATATATATATATATATATATATATATATATATATATATATATTAATATGTCTGGTCTAGGTAGGGATGAGGCTAGTCCTACCAACAGAGGAGGATGCTTGGCAGCCCACCCGCTGGGAAAATACAGCTATCTTGGCGGAATCAGTAACCTTGGTTTGCCGCAAGAATAGCTCTGTTTAAACCACACATCAAATTACATACAGTTTTACTGTCCTATTTTTTTATTAAGAACACAACTGCTCTACTGTGTATACAAATCATTAGCGCACGGGCCGGTAAAGCGGCATTAAAAAGCTGACAGTATAATTAAAAAGAGAATTTCAAAAATTCTTTTACCTACGTTCCAGCCCATAATCGACACAGGCTGAGAACTACCTTTTACAGACTCTAAAATCGTATGTACATGTATAAGAACTCGCGCTATATAGGGACGTTATTTCAGAAAGACCCGTAGTAGAACATATATTTCCATTTCCCGCATCTACAACAAGTATACTTCAGCAGCATTATTCTGCCATTAAGAATAGATGATATCTGAGTTTCCAATCAACCACGTGTTTTCAAGAGCCCCCCATCGTGCGCTCCAGCCTTAAAAGTAAGATAAGCGAGTTTATAAGCATCCAATCTGAGAAACCGCCTCACACTAATTAAAAGGTGAGTTTGGGAATAAGTAGTTCCTAGTTTTATGTTGGTTGATTTCTTGCAGAATGAAGATGAGGTTAATCGGTCATTTTCCGTATAATTAAAAATAATTCTTTTATACGAAAGGAATAATTTGTGTGACTACAGGAATTTGTATCTTAAAGTTTTCCATGTAGGGCGTGACCGAATCGCTCCCAAACTTCTAAGAATGGTCATCCACCCTCCTGTGACGTCACTAAATAGTATAAAAAGGGGATGGCGCGCTCTAAAACTTCGTCTTCCGGTCGAAGTCGACACCAAGCAAGATCACAGCATTATAGGCTACTTTCGTGTCGCAAACTAAATGATACTTATTATTATTATTTCTTCTTCTTTATTATTATTATTATTATTATTATTATTATTATTATTATTATTATTATTATTATTAGGCTTAGAAAGTGTATGAAGAGATAGGACTATTAGTTTAGGGTAGGTTACCCGCAATACCACTAATATGCGGGGACATTGTGTCGCTTGAAGAGGATTTTGAGTCAACGTCACCGGTTCTCGTGAAGAAGATTTCCTGTACCACGCTTCTAGCAGACGGACAGCAGTGCCTTCACGTGGAATTCTGCCCTGACAGTTCAGGTTAATAGAGACCACCTGCTTCAACGCGAGTTCTGTACGGACTGCTTGTACTTATTCACTGCAACACGTTACGATGTGACGCACGTGCTTAAACATAAACATCGTGTCTTAGAGGTCAATATAGTACCAGGTGAGGAGAACGAGTATCCAGCAGTGTTAGTTACTCGTTTTGAAAACAGACTCCCAATAATAGTGTTACCAACGGACAGAATGGCTAGAACAAAGAACACCACGCAGCATCATACAGTAGTTACCCGTCACCGTTCTATCACCACCGCAACAGTTTCCACTGCACGCCACGCGTGTAGCCACCTAGCAGCAATCGTCACGTCACCACCATCAGCGCTATCTTGTCCGGCTTCCAGTGCGAGAAAGATACCCACATCACCCGCACGATCCAGTCCGGCAGCACCAGCAATTCACAGTCAACAACAGCACCGCAAGTCACCAGCCTCCGCCACCGCATCTACATCGTCACCCGCAGTGCATAGTCAGCTACCGCACCACAAATCATCAGCCTCCGCCACCGCATCTGCAGCATCATCAACAGATGCTGTCGGTCGTCCAATACCAGTGATCACGTCGCCACCAGATGTAGACTATCTGCGATCATCATCACTGGATGATCTAGTTATAGATGAAGAAGACCAACGTGCACCATCAGCATCCATCAGCAGCACACCAGTCATCATCCCAACGTCACCGCAGCACACCAGCCTCCCGCATTCAGCTGTGAGAAAGAACACCACTCCAGACCGCTTGTACTCAGGGAAGAGGAGGAGCATAGCCCATACACAGGAGATTCTTCCAGTTCCACGTGTCACCACTAGCCGTCTCCTTAAGGCCGCCAAGATACTGAAGCCGTCTACCTCCGCCACCGCAGCTCCATCTCCTCCGCGAAAAGCCATCCACATCATCGCTCTGGAATCCTCTTCAACAGCAGCACCGGGACCACCAACAACGACAGCACTAGTACCAGTTCCCACACCAGCAGCAGCAGCAGCCACCAGCATGCCGGCCACACCATCGACCGCAGTAACTGTTTTTACAGACATTAATGACACCGCCACTACCTCCCGTGTACTAGTGTCTAACATTAACTCTCTTAATTCGCTTAATCATAACGAGGGAATATCAGCCATCCAGGAAAGTCCGCCACGTCCCACCACCACCAGCTGCGGAACTCAGACGTGATGGGGAAATTTCACAGCCAACATGTGCGAACATTTCTGCCACGGGTGTAGCAGAATTTTGGAGTGATGCGAGAAATTGAACACTTAATTATATTATTATATTTTTATTTGTGAGATACTTTTCTTCTTATTATATATGTTCTACGAATTGCAAACCTGTCCCCAGGATGACAGCGTTTATCGTACACAGCTGCGCAATATTCTTGCCCAGCTGTGTCTCTATCAGAAATGAGCACTGCGGACTCTTGCGTTGCAAGAACGTCGTGTGTGACGTATAGTACAGAGCGCACCGCCATGCAATAATGTCATAATCCTATCATGCAGTCTCAGCTATGCTGGGGCTGCTTGATAAACTAGCTTTTCACTTATTATTATACAATTACCTTATTATTTTTCTTCAGGTCTTATCACGGCGGGATGGTTATGGGGTCAGCAATAGCTGCCCGTGCGGCCCCGCTATAACGGGCCTCAGTTTACACATTTATTTAATATGTGCTACGTATAACTTTTCTTACCCGGGGTACGCAAGTAATTCGTTAAATACCCAATAAGGATATGTTACGTGGACATATTTTATATATATTATATTATATTATACTTTATATTATATACTTATAATTATGGTACGTTGGAGCTTAGGTGTTCTCTGCAGAGAAAATAATTAACCGCACCCAAAGAGAACACCCATGCGAACTATTGTTTTAGCCATCATTGTTTAAAATAACAATACAAGCACGTACAAAGAAATGAACGCAAAACGAAAAAAGAAAAGACCTGGAAAAATAATTCCAGGTAAAAAATCAAAACTAAAAGTATGCCTCCCTTATCCTCTGCGCCACGCCTATGCGCTCTGTCTCTCATAAGACGCGTCTATGCGCCACTACTCCTCTCTGGCCACGCGCCTACCTGGGAAGTCTATAATTCCCATGCGGTGATCTGTTATGCGTGATCATTTGCCACGGTTGTCAAACTAGGAGGGGTGGTGTAGCACGGATCGACCGGTCGGGTGCCGGCCGTACCAGCCAAGCTGGATACATGTTTCCCGTCCTGGATTCGCTCCTATAAGCACGCCCCACCCCCCCCCCCCCTGGGTAGAGCAATAAGCGTGTATGAGCCTATATGAGAGGAAATTCGTCATGAAAATGTTCGCGCGCTCGCTAGTCGCTGTATTGACAGAGCACGTGAGAGTGTCTTTATACCTTTACACGAGAGAGAGTAGCGCGTTTAGTGTGCTGAGTAGACAAGTCTTAATTCTTTATAGTTCTTTGTTTCCATCGACTCTGGTATAGATCAAGACCAGCTTTCGACAGGCCTTCTAAATCTACAAACCTTTTTAAAATCGGTTCAGAAATGGCTGCGTTATCGCCGTTTTTACCCTTCTAAGTGTGCTCAAAATATTTCCATAACGTCGTAATATATATATACAGGATTACAGCGAGCTGTATGGCTGGTTCAACAAATTATGATTGGTTGAGGCAAGCAGTTACGACCTCACCATGTGTATAAAAGGGGATGATTTCTGAAGATCGAGAGCATCGTCGGCCAGTGGCCAGTGGGCGAACAGTCGGGAGCTGCCTACCGCATGACAGGCTACCCGGATCAACCAGGACAGGTAAAAAGGATCACTTCTGTCTCTGCCGGATTCGACCCACCGTACCAAAATTGTGTAAGCTCCCAGATTGCCAGCCGTGGCCAATATTAGAACCAATATACTGTTCCTGATTTAATTACCAACTGTATAGGAACTATGTTATTACGGTGGTCCTTTGCCGCCCAATTATGTAATTCTACGTGGCGTAGAGCAGCGATGTTCATCGGTGGATAACTCACCGGATCTGCCAGCCACGCCGAAAAGTGGATCTTCAACCACCACACTGCATTTCGTGTGTGTCCTGATCTATATTTCGTCCGCAGCCAAGTAAACTTTGCCCGGTGCGCCTCTAGAGCTATTTGGCGCACCCCGCACCGTTAAGGTTTAATATGTACAGGCATAATTACAATTATATTCATAACCATTTCTGTTATTGGGTTATTTTAGCTTACTTTACTTAGCGTCATCGGACAGGAACTTTCATTACTACCGCATTATTGTGTAGAACTTACTAGCTATTCAGTAGACATTACTTATACTGTGTTTTACTGTCCTGAGTGTGTACGGCTTCCGTTCTGGATCAGCATATAGGAACCCTGTCTTGCGGTAAATCTACGTGCGGAGTCGTATCCAGCTCTCAGACAAGGTGTCAACTCACGTCATAAGTATAGTACCGTTTCAATTTCAGTAACATAGTAGCCCGTTATATAGGTATGACTACTGGGTATTCAAGTACCTATACATGATATATCTTTAATTCCATCATTAATTATTATAATTTATTACCGTAAAAGGGTACCGAAGACTAGTAGGTACCGTACCAGTCCTCGGACCGCATCTTATAATTTCTTTATATCACTGTTTATGGTTATCATTATTTCACTGTAAGGTGCTCTAACTAAGTGCACCGTATTAGGTCTATCAACCTGTATTACCACTGTCTTAATCTAGTCATATACTGTTAACATTTTGTACTTGAGTAGTTAGATATATGGCCAGCGGCCATCTTGTTGGTAAGTTTTGTTTATTTGTAGAAAACCTAGGACTGCAGTGCATTAGGAAATATTATACAGCAACAATTATATATACACTTTCCGCCGCCACCAACAATTTTACACTGAGGTTGTTGTCCGTGCTATAACTCTGTTTAGCCCGGCATGCTACCGACTAAACCTGACTATTTAGCTCGATAGGAAAGGTTGAATGTGATTAGAGACAATTTCTTCGTTAGGAGACACATAGTGTACGCCTCTTTTCCGGTCCTTGTGGTAATATACCCCCGCGCCCCGGCAATGTTATGTTAAATTGGCCAATATATCTATAAGGCCTCATATATATAAGTTATTGTCTCTTTTCATGTTCCACTTAGCCTGATGACTTCTTAATTGTGTGGATATCCCTACCTGCACCGTGGGTTGATCCGAGTCTGTGAAACTATCGGAGGTTTCCGAGCGGTGATGAGCAAGGTACGGTGCAAATACACTCCCCCTGTATCTTAGGAGACTTAGTAGCTAGTTATCCTTGCCAATGAAGGAAGCACTACGAACACATTATAATTATTATCTTATATTTCTTTAGAATCTTGTCTCCGCACCACAGTGCATATTGGGCAACGTGAGCTTAAACCTAACCAGAGGTCAATACTTAGCTCTATAGGACTTGGTGACGGACGAGATGTGCATCTCCAACCAACTCATTAAAATGTCTGGGAAAGATGTCAGAATCTGCCAAGCCCACACGGGAAGGAGATTTGCAGTGGATATTCGCCTCTCAATCCCCACCGTAACGATAGGCCAGTTATAAAGATCTGCTAGTGACAATATCACAGCACATTGGTTGAATAAAGAATGGCCCTTTTTGGCCAACACTTTTCCTCCTCTTTGGTAGTGGGGACATTTTCCCGTGATGGAGGCCTGCGCGAAGCACTTACCTCTCAGAAGGATCCAGTGACGGTGGCCCACGCGAGGCTACTGCTTCTCACCCAGATAAGCAGCATCAGAAGTAATTCCCATGTGAGGCACAAAGCCTCTTGTCACTCACGAGTTTCTATTCCTCTGTAGACTAGTGGTATAATAACTTATATTAAGTTAAATAGTGATCTCGTATGCGGGAGCCTCCTTTACAGGCGTACCTCTGCGGACCTACGAGTCTGTGCAGTACCTCCAGTGTCTCCACGTGTAAAGGTGCATGAGCTGTCTCTATGTTATGTATTATTCAAATGCTCATTGTTATCTAGCGAACTTTACTGTTTGTATAGGTTATATTTTCTTAGTTATTATTTTTAGGCTTATCACAAATCCTTGTAAGTCCATAGATCTCAGAATTGCTATGGACAGGCATACCAGTGACACCAATTCATGGGCTGACACCGTTCAATTCAATGTTAGCGACAATGGTCGCACGGCCTCACTGGAACGATTGAGTTCCACTGGCCTTAGGAGCTGGTCTTTGTTGACCGCAGGACTGCGTCTTATGGGATCCGATACCCCGAGACCGGGAGCTAACCAGCCGTCTCGTTCGTTGTGCACATGCGGCGTGATGACTCGTCATCAGGCACAGGAATGCCCCGACGCAACCCGCGAGCTACACAAGATACCTTCAATTGTTGATTCCATTGTTGCCTCCACAGGTCTTCTGTCATTCGTTCAAATTGTTGGGTGGAGTACCTAACATTATTTGATTGCTGCTCTGTCCATATGTAAGTTATACCTGTTTGGGTTAGGATGTTATCGATGATGATGGTGGAATCAGCCAATAAAAATGCATACATCTTAGCAGGTAGTTTTGTTTGCTTACACGTTTGTATTCTGAAACAGTAGTTTAGCATCCCTTGTTTAATGTGTAGAAGCAGGGGCCTTCACCTTTTTCTACATATAGCATTTATATTGGGGTGGCATTCCTGACATTTACGATATATCTTAGGAAATCTAGTTTTAATTCTCCCAATTGTTCAAACGTTTCTATTACAATGACTTCAAGTGCATCTAATAGGATAGGCTTTACTGTCTTGCGGGACCGTTTTGCGAGACAGTCAATATGTAAGTCTATTTTTAGGCGGGCGGTGCGCAAAAGTCCAGATAATGACCTTTGTAGCTAAATTTCACTCCTAGGTAAATATATTCTGCTAATGTTTCTATATGCGGGTCTTTCATTTTGAAAGTTAGTGGTAGCTGGCTCAGGTGATGTTTCGTAAGTATCCATATAGTTTGGAAATGTGTCTAGTGACAACTGCGTGTTATCAGGAGACAACTGCGTGTTATCAGGACTATCCCCCAATTAAAACATCGGCGCACATTAGAGCAAGAAGGTTAATATAGATGGATATGTTTTCGACATTTTAACTTAATTCTATGGTTTTAGGATTGTGTGATTGAGAGTACTTTTCAAGATCATTCAGGAAAAATTGAGATTAATATTGGGGATAGGTTTTCTCCATGACTTACCACTTTCTGGCATGTGAAAGATTGTGATAGTTCGTTGTTTACTTTTATTTTGGATTTGATATCTTTGTACATACCGTGGGTGACTCTATTATTAATCTGGCCGCCTATTTTATGTGCATGCAATTCTAACCATAGCCCATTTCTCCATACACTATTACATGCTTTTTCGAAATCGATAAAGGCTCAATATATTTTCATCTTTCTTTTCTGAAATATTTCTATTAATGATGATATCATAGAACCTTTTCCTATAGCCAACCTGACTTTCCTCAAGTAGGTCTTGACCGTTTATTCGTCTGCTAAGGATTGAGGCGAAGACAGTGTAGTAGAGTAATTGGTCGATAGTTTTTCGGGTCGGTTGGGCCCCTCCATGTTTGTAGATGGGTATTATTGTGTCCTCTGTCCTCAATAAGATCGTGGGCGCGTTTTCGAAAACCGATGAGGACTAAAAAATCACATATGTCCATAAGGCAGTGTAAATGATTGCATAGAAATCGTGATGCCATTCTTAAGGTAGTACACCAAATGCGATTGAATTGTTACACTGATTATGGAGCTATCATTAAATAGGTTTTACTTATTATGCTGTTTTATTGATAGTCGTTTGGAGAGTGTGCATTTTATAAATGTTTCATGGTGATATATTTTTCTTATCATTCTGGTAAATGCAATTTATATTATTTCCCAATGTTTTAATGTATGTAAGATGAGCTTATATTTATATAAGGTATATAGACGGCATATTTTTATTAACCCGTTCATGACGAAGACGGCCAAAAACCGGCCTCTGCCGTGGTCTTACGGAATGTCAATTCGCAGGGCAAGAGAAGACTGTTTTTTGGAAATTTACCATTTGAATGGCAGGTTCGGTTACCGAGCCAACCATTCCAGTGGGACATTTTCAAAACAGTCCTCTCTTGACCTGCAAATGGATATTCAATAAGCAAATATATAGATTTTCTTGACCAGATTTAGGCATTAAATGGTTAATCAACCGATAGTTATGCCCCAGTCATAGTGTCACCTTTTAGCCGCCACGTTTAGCTACGTTGCGAAACGTGGCTACACCGTGGACAAAACTGGCACAATGTGGATAAAACGTGATCAAACGTGACAAAACGTGAACTATAAATTTTAATTTTGGACATGTTCAAAATTCGCGGGCTTTTCCCCACAATGTACTATAACGTGGCAAGAACGTGGTACAACGTCGTACAACGTGGCTACAACGTAGCAAAACGTGACAGAACGTGAACAGAACGCGTCCCCGCCGTCTGGTACGTTCTGTGCTGCGCTATGCTACGTTGTGGCCTCGTTACACCCACGTTTCCCGTGCCACGTTATGCCACGCTGTGCCACACTATGATACGTTGTACCACGTTGTGTCACGTTATGAGCTACGTTAGGCTACGTTGTACTACATTGTGCTACGTTTCTGCTACGTTGTGGTACGTTATGATACGTTGTGGTACGCTATGATACGCTCTGCCGTGGTGTCTAAGATGTCAGATGACATCTGCCAAAGACCACATATATATACCCCTCCATCTAGGACCTCAAATCATGTGTGTTCTTGCTACGCCTAAGTGCTGAACCTCTACCATGGATCCCCAACTGGCGAATGCTGCCCTAGCCTTGGACCAAGACATGCTGCAAAACAGGCTGCTGCTCCACAGGGAAGATGAGAGAAGAAGAAGAGGAGAGAGGGTCCCGCGCACTATGTTCTGCAGGGACTGGCTCCTGCGACGTGAAGAATTCGGCCAGTACCACCAACTCATGGAGGAGCTGAGGAGGGAGGATGTGGCCGCCTTCAAGAACTTCCTCAGAGTTGACCCCATCCTCTTCCAGGAGCTGGTAGACAGGCTGACACCAAGAATAAAGAAGGACACCTGGTTCCAGAAGGCACTACCACCTGGTCTGAAAGTTGCAGTCACTCTCCGGTACGTCGCCACTGGTGACAGCTACCACTCGCTGATGTACTTCTTCAGAGTAGCCCACACAACCATCTCCTACATGGTCAAAGAAGTCTGCGAGGCCATCGTAGCAGAATACTCTGAAGAGGTCCTCAGCAGCAGAACTCTTCAACACAAGGTGCCAGTTTCCCCATGCTGTCGGTGCACTGGACGGGAAGCACGTGGTCATACGAAAACCAAAGAAGGGCGAATCCATGTACTTCAACTACAAGAAGTACCACTCCATTGTCCTTATGGCTCTGGTCGACACAGACTACAAGTTCATGTGGGTCAACGTCGGCTCCCCTGGCTCCTGTTCAGATGCCCAGATCTGGAATGACTGTGACCTCAGAGACCACATCGTCACCGACTGCATCGGCTGACCACAACCAGACCCTCTACCACAAGATGACAGGGACACCCCCTACTACATCATTGGTGACGATGCATTCGCCCTCAGAACCTGGCTGATGAAACATTTCTCAAAGCGGCACATGGACCATGAAGAGAGAATCTTCAACTATCGACTGTCGCGAGCCGGGATAGTGGTGGAGAATGCATTTGGTATACTGGCCAACCGCTTCGGCTGTCTGCTCACCACGCTGAAGCACAACCCCAGCACGGTCGAGTCCGTCGTCCTCGCCTGTGTCTGCCTGCACAACGTCATGATGGTCCGCTACCAACACGACCAGAATGGCCTGGTTGACCAGGAGGACAACAACCACCAAGTCATCCCAGGTGCCTGGCGACAGGGAGCGAACTTGGATGGCATGCAACAAGTGAGGGGCGGCAACGTCAACACCAGGGCGGCCAACGAGCAACGCCTTTACCTGAAGTACTACTTCTCCTCACCAGCAGGCAGTGTGTCATGGCAGGACCGCATGGTCCGACTCTGTGGTCTGACTCGGACTAAGTACAACATTACTTGGGGGGCGGGGGGGGGGGGGGTGTCACGTGGAATTGTTAAAAAGTCAAATTTTTGTTTCAAAAAACAATTTATTAAAATACAAAAACATTTGTATAAATACAAACATTTATTACAATAAAACATTTTTAATATAGCACCCCCAGTACATTGTTCATTTCACATGTTGTGTACACAAAAAATACCAAAGAGACACAGTCCCTTGCATAATACAGTCCAACAGAGTCTCTGGCACAGTCTGTGGCACATTCTCTACTTGTCACCGGTGATGTTGTCTAGGTCAGCAAACTGTGAAGTGCTCAAGGTGAAGCTGATGTTGGACCCTGCAGACTCATCAGCATGTGAAGTAGGTATGGGGTGTGTGTCCAGCACAGTATACAACTCAGGTGCAGACAGTGAGGTCACAGTTGGAGCAGACTCCTCTGGCATGGTGACCGGTGTCTGTGTGACCTGGGCTGACATAATCCTAAAGGGATGTGGTGCTGGTGATGGTGGTGGTGGCCCAATACTGACACTGGGCACCCTACTGGCAACTGTGCACCATAACTGGGGTCATAGGTCCCACAGACCACTGATGAGAGGCGGGCGGGTCTGGTGAGCATGCCCACCACATGCTCGGGGTTGACGGTGGGGTCCTGGTACTGGTGCTGCCATGCTGGGAGGTACTGCGCATAGGGGAAGCTGTACTGAGCAAGGTGCCCCACACTCTGATGAACCTGAAATTACACAAAAGAATACAAATATAATATATTTATAATATATATATATATATGTGAATTGGCAACGGCTCCAATATACCAGGTATATTCGAGCATTGATTATGTTTGCTTGCCTGATTGATTGCTCTCTATGGATTGCCTGAACGATTGCACGATGTATCTATTTATTTATTGCCTAATGATACATCGCTTGCTGTTTGCCTGTTTGATTGATGGTTTGATCGATTGCTTAGTATTGATGATGGTTGCCTGATTGATTTTGGTTGACCATTTGAGTGGTTGATTAGCATTGAGGGTTATTCGATTGCTTAATTTTGATTGATCTGTGTAAGTAGGTGTATTAGAATGCATTGTGGGTCTGGGCCGATCGATCGATTATACGGTTGATTGATTTATTGATCCAGCTATTGATTGGTTGATTGTTGCTTGATTGATTGCTTGATTTATTGATTAACCACGTGCGCATTGTTTGATTATCGCTTACTTTTATTGCATTATGGGGTTTAACTTATTGAGTGATATATTAGCATCGATTGGGGTTGATTAGTTGATTAAATGAAGTGGGTTGATTAGCTGACTGGAGCTGATTAGGATGATTGTCGATCTGCGTAGATTGATCAATTCATCGATTGTTTGATGGTTGATTGATTTAATTTGATTGCTTTTAGTTGATCCCTTGATTGTTCGAGTGACCAATCCATTGTTTGATCGATTAATCGATTACTTAACTAATTGATCAACCTATTAATTGTCGGAACGAGCAACGGACTGCTCAATAAATTAACTAGGTTATAGCTATAGTTGAAAGTGTGGGTCAAAAGGACTAATGAATTGATAGAATGCTTCGATTGATTTGACGTGAAGTTTCTTTCCATAGTTGGCTTTTGCCCATCTAATGGCTGTTAATTTTGCCTCACCTAACTTAAGGTTTGGCGCGGTCTGAGCTATAATAATTTCGGACATGATGGTGCCTAAACTGAAATTGTAATGGTCTATCATAGCTCGAATGATGGAATTTGCCCAAACAAAGTTAACTTTCTTGATGTCACTTACTACCTCTATATTTGGCATAGCTGGCTTAATGAAACGGCAGAGTTCGCTCACCTTCCTGCTCAGACCGGTTGGCAGGGTGTTGGAGGCCAAATTGCTGGTTAGGACACCTATGTGGTGAAAACATTGTATTATCATATAATAGCACTTGACTAGTCGAGCCTGGGGAGGAGACGGACTGCTGTCCTCATGGTTGACATTCCGTCTCTTGCCCTTGCTCGTTCTAGCCATGGTGATATTATGCTCTAATAAATGATCAAAAACCAACAAATTTAGCAACAACTGGGCCAGTCAACAAATCTAAGCAAGGGAGATAATCAAGCTCTAACCAACAATTGTCTAGTTTAAATTAAAGGGCTGATCTAAAAATTAAAACCTGAAACTTGAGTGATGAATAATTAAATCTACAAGCCTACAGAGAACCACAAGCCTACTAGGTTTACAAGCCTACACAATTTAACTATACCTGAAATGGAAGATGAAGGATTAGTAGCATTTTAATATATAAACATACAATCAATACAATAATAGCAATTAATATATAACTCACAATTTTATGATACCGTCGTGCTTGGCTGACCGGTTTCGGTTAAGAATAACCTTCTTCAGAGCCGTGAGAACAAATCTGTCCTTCCATCATAATTTCTGTCTATTTATTAGGGTGGCTGGCTTTAGGGGATTGTCTTCGAAAATTACTCAATTGCTTTGAAGTTAGCTAACTTATTTTCAATAAAGATTCAGGCCACCATAGGTGCTAGATTCAATTGTGTTATGCCCGTTGCTATTGATTGAGCTCTAGGGTTTCCGAGTGAGGTTTGGGTGTCACTCGCTTGATTGAGAGGTCATTGATCAAAGGATCAAACCTAGGCCATTAATTCAGTGAATTGTTTTCTATTCTTCAAAGGCGCCAGATTGGTATTGTTTTCAATGTTTGATTTATTCAGCTAAAACTAAGCTTTAAACTGGGAATGATTTTGTCAATTTTATTAAGAATTTCTTTTTTAATTTTAATACTGAAAATTCTTTAAAAACTAATTTTGAGTATTGTGCTGCTGAATGTATTTTGTTGTTTCTCACAGCAATAAAACTTTCAGTAAACCTAATTTCGAAATCTTTCTCCAAACTGGGGAAAATTGGAGGGAAGGACGGGAAAGAGGAGAGGGAATGAAGGGCTGAAAGAAGGAGGGGTGGAGTGAAGGAAGGAGGAGTCTGATCCATCAATCCATTCACCCATCCACCCATCCATCCAGAACCATCCATCCATCCATTAGTCAGACATTACATTCATCCAGACCCTCCATCCTTCCATCCCTGCATCCCTCTATCCATCCATCAAGCCCATCTGTCCTTCCATCCATCCATTCATCCATCCATACCACCCATTCACCCACCCATACCACCCACCCATCCATCCAGAACCATCCATACATCCAGATCCTACATCCATCCCTCCATCCATCCATCCAGACCACCGGCCCTTCCATCCTTCCATCCTTCCATCCATCCATCCATCCATCCATCCATCCATCCATCCACCCACCCACCCATCCATCCATCCATCCATCTTTCCATCCCTACCCATCCATCCATCAGTCAGACCATCCATCCATCCAGATCCTACATTCCCCCATCCATGGTGGGTGAATGGATGGAGTGATGGATGGAAGGAGAGGTTGTCTGGATGGATGGCTGGGGGTATGGAGGATCTGGATGGATGGATGGTCTGACTGATGGACAGATGTTCTGGATGGATGGATGGTTAGGGATGGAAAGATGGATGGGTGGGTGGGTGGAAGGAAGGAAGGAAGGAAAGAAGGAAGGAAGGAAGGAAGGAAGGAAGGAAGGATGGATGGATGGATGGATGGATGGATGGATGGATGGATGGATGGATGGATGGATGGGCAGGTGGTCTGGATGGATGGATGGAGGGATGGATGTAGGATCTGGATGTATGGATGGTTCTGGATGGATGGGTGGGTGAATGGGTGGTATGGATGGATGGCTGGATGGAAGGACAGATGGTCTTAATGGATGGATGGAGGGATGGATGGGTGGGGGGTCTGGATGAATGGAATGTCTGACTGATGAATGGATGGACGGTTCTGGATGGATGGGTGAATGGATTGATGGATCAGACTCCTTCCTTCACTCCGCCCTCCTTCTTTCAGCTCAGCCCTTCATTCCCTCTCCTCTTTTCCGTCCTTCTCTCCAATTTTTCCCAATTTGGAGAAAGATTTTGAAATTAGGTTTACTGAAAGTTTTATTGCTGTGAGAAACAACAAAATACATTCAGCAGCACAATACTCAAAATTAGTTTTTAAAGAATTTTCAGTATTAAAATTAAAAAAGAAATTCTTATTAAAATTGACAAAATCATTCCCAGTTTAAAGCTTAGTTCTAGCTGAATAAATCAAGCATTGAAAACAATACCAATCTGGCGCCTTTGAAGAATAGAAAACAATTCACTGAATTAACTGGCCTAGGTTTGATCCTTTGATCAATGACTTCTAAATCAAGCGAGTAACACCCACACCTCACTCGGAAACCCTAGAGCTCAATCAATAGTAAAGGGCACAACACAATTGAATCTAGCACCTATGGTGGCCTGAATCTTTATTGAAAATAAGTTAGCTAACTTCAAAGCAATTGAGTAATTTTCGAAGACAATCCCATAAAGCCAGCCACCCTAATAAATAGACAGGAATTATGATGGAAGGACAGATTTGTTCTCAAGGCTCTGAAGAAGTTTATTCTTAACCGAAAGCGGTCAGGCAAGCACGACAGTATCATAAAATTGTGAGTTATATATTAATTGCTATAATTGTATGTTTAAATATTAAAATGCTACTAATCCTTCATCTTCCATTTCAGGTATAGTTAAATTGTGTAGGCTTGTAAATTTAGTAGGCTTGTGGTTCTATGTAGGCTTGTAGATTTAATTATTCATCACTCAAATTTCAGGTTTTAATTTTTAGATCAGCCCTTTAATTTAAACTAGACAATTGTTGGTTAGAGCTTGATTATCTCCCTTGCTTAGAGTTGTTGACTGGCCCAGTTGTTGCTAAATTTGTTGGTTTTTGATCATTTATTAGAGCATAATATCACCATGGCTAGAACGAGCAAGGGCAAGAGACGGAATGTCAACCATGGGGACAGCAGTCCGTCTCCTCCCCAGGCTCGACTAGTCAAGTGCTATTATATGATAATACAATGTTTTCACCACATAGGTGTCCTAACCAGCAATTTGGGCTCCAACACCCTGCCAACCGGTCTCAGCAGGAAGGTGAGCGAACTCTGCCGTTTCATTAAGCCAGCTATGCCAAATATAGAGGTAGTAAGTGACATCAAGAAAGTTAACTTTGTTTGGGCAAATTCCATCATTCGAGCTATGATAGACCATTACAATTTCAGTTTAGGCACCATCATGTCCGAAATTATCATAGCTCAGACCGCGCCAAACCTTAATTTAGGTAAGGCAAAATCAATTGCCATTGGATGGGAAAAAGCCAACTATGGCAAAAAACTTCACGTCAAATCAATCGAGGCATTCTATCAATTCATTAGGCCTTTTGACCCACACTTTCAACAGAAAGCGCAAAATTGCCAAGTTACCACCCCTACTGCAAGGTCATCCGAGACCGTACCAGTCATTCCACCACCTTCAGAACTCAGGAAACGGCTCAGGTCACGACCGATAGCCCCCCACCAGTGAAGAGAACGGATACTCGGTCATCACCGATATTCCTATTAGACTCTCCTGTGGACTCTCTTCAGATTCCTCTACCTGACCGCCCTACCACCCTTGTCTCCAGAGGAGTTCCCTCCCCTTCCACGGAGAGTCGATGCTAATCAGAAATCTGGTCCAAGGACCAAATCAACTCCTGTGGACCCTAGTAAGATACCTCTACCAGATACCCCGCCTCCACTGTCTTCAGATGAATTACCTCCCCTTCCCCAGAGAGCAAAGGATGACAGAAAATCTGGTCTAAGGACCAGATCAACACCTTTGACTCAAAAGGGGCTCAGTACCCCAGTGCCAGTGGCCAAACTACCTCAACCAAATTTCACCCCTACACCGTGTAGAAACAGCACCACTCATCAAAATAAACCCAAGAAAACTACACACTTAGAAGCTAATTCATTCTGGAAATTTCGGTATGAGGTAGACCACAAAAATGAATGGCGACTCCCTGTCTTGACGAAAAAAATCTTGGTCCTTGGCTCCTCCAATCTAAGCCGTATAAATGTGAGACCCCATTCAGACACCCAGATAGCTTGCTATCCAGGGGCAAAATTGTGCCATGCTAGGACTATTGTCAAAAAATACATGGACTCCTATCAGCCAGAGAAAATCATCATAAACATTGGCATAAATGATAAGGATGAACCTATGTCTGTAACTGCCCAACGAGTCCAACTCCTATTCAGTACCATTCGTTCAAAATTTCCAGATGCAAAGGTTTATTTCACTAAACTGAACTACTCTCAACATCTAACTGCAAAGCAGAAAAGGACCTTAGCATTTATCAATTCATCTGTAGAATCCCTGCGTATAAAGGTCTCTGTCATCCCTAGTCTACCAATTTCTGAGTTTGAAGTAGTCCAGGATAATATCCATTTGAGTGAAAAAACTGCTAATGCATTGTATTATAGCTGGTTAACTTTTCTTAATTTAAACTAACTGAGGGTCAGGGTACTAACCACCCCAGTATCGGGCTGGGTAGTGATATTGTTAATCTCACTGGCGCTACATTAACTGAAGCAGAAAAATCAATACTCAATCGTGGCCTAACATTTGTACCAACTCCTAGGCCCAAATTAGGCATAGATGCACTTTTAGATAATGACTCAATGGAAGTTCTTGAATTTTCCCACCGTGTCAAATTAGCCGACTTTTTTCGAAACTCGAAAAGTAATATTCTGCCATTCGTTGAAAGAACTGGGTGGGCACCAGACTCAAAATTAGTCGACCCAGCGATCTCCGACAGTATAAAAATTGTAAAAGAACGTATTGAAAATGTTGAAAAATCATAAAAATTTGTCATATGAGGAACGGCAAGCCTTAACAGGACTGCGTAAAAACAATGACATTGTCATTAAACCTGCTGATAAGGGATCTGCTGCTGTAATAATGCTTAAAGACAACTACATTCGTGAAGCACATCGTCAACTCAGTAATCCAAAACATTACCAAAAATTAGACGAACCACTCTGGCAAAATAACTGCGACAATTTTAATGAAATTCTCCAAAATATGGTTGATAACAAGAGTTTAACGCAGAAACAGTTTAAATACCTCGTTGCGAAACGAGACTCAAAACCACGTACATGTTATCTGTTACCCAAAATTCATAAGGCTATTGATTCTTGGTCAGATCCTATGATACCACCAGGACGACCTATAATATCGGATTGTGGTACTGAATCACATAGGATCCGTGACATCATTGATTATCACCTACAACCAATTGCGAATAGGCATTGTAGCTTCTTGAAAATACTGAAGACTTTCTCTCACAGGTTTCTGAGATCTCGATACCTCCAAATTCATTTTTGATTACGCTCGTCATCGATGCAATGTACACAAACATTGGCATCGAAAAGGGTTTGAATTCTGTCCGTAAATCGTTTGAAAAATACCCTGATAACAATAGGCCCACTGGCGAAATATTAGCTCTCTTAGAGCTAAGCTTAAAGGGCAATTATTTTGAATTCGCGGGTGAAACATACCAACAAATTTGCGGCTGCGCAATGAGTAAACTTTTTAGTCCAAGTTTTGCCAACATCTATGTAGCAGAGTGGGAGGAGGATGCGCTTAGCAAATGTCCGAAACAGCCTCTCTTTTATCGCAGGTACCTCGATGATATTTTCATTATTTGGCATCATACAAAGGAAGAATTTAATGAATTTTTCACCATTTTGAACAATCATGACCCGAATATCAAGCTAAAAGACAACATTGACCAAATGTCCGTAGACTTTTTAGATGTAACGCTATACAAAGGTGTAATGTATGACACAACGGGACACCTTGATTATAAAGTATATTTTAAGCCCACAGATTCGCATCAACTACTTCACAAGAAATCTTTCCATCCACCTCATACCTTTAAAGGAATTGTAAAATCACAAATCATCAGTTTTCATAGAAATTCGAATGATAGAAAAAACGTTGAATCTGCATGCCCTCTCTTATTCAAGGCCCTCAAGCCGAGAGGCTATTCGGCTAGATTTTTGCGCAAAATTAAGTCTGAAACTTTACAGGATTTGGAAACTATCCCTGATAATGCTGCGGATCACAGGCCCACCAGGATTCCTCACAATCGTCCAATCACAGGCGCAGGAGAATCTCGGAAATGTGGAAAGAAATGGTGTAAATTAGACCTACTTCATCCAAATCAAAAAACCTTTATGAGCTTTCAGAACAAAAACTAATTTCAAATTCAGTCTAATTTAGATTGCGATTCCGAAAACGTGATTTATGTAAAATCTTGTAAATTGTGCCAAAAGCAATATGTCGGTGAAATCAAATGCCCTTTAAGATGGCGAGCTACTAGACACCTTTGCGATATTAGTGATGTTACAACACATCACACGAACTTAATACATGTTCACCCACGACCGTTTTCAACAAATCTGTTTGTCTTTGGAACTCTCAGTCATGTCGAAACAAATGTACTGAAATTGCGGAATTGATAGTTGTTGAGAATGTGGACATTCTGATATTAACTGAATCATGGCTACAACAAAACGGTGATGAGTCTAAAATCGCTGCCATAACTCCAGATGGATATGAACTTAAAAATCACCCAGACCATCTCGTGGTGGTGGCATTGCCATTATTTATCGGAACCATCCACATATTAAAGTATGTATAGGTACATTCCCGCAATATCAGGCAGTTGAAATCCTGGAATATGTGCTAACACATGGACAAATATCTATCCGTTTTCTATGCCTATATCGTCCACCACCATCTAAGCGTAATAAATTAACCAACACACTTTTCCATAGTGAAATGTCGAGTATCATGGACCTCGTCTGCGTTAAAAACTGCAATCTCATTCTTCTTGGCGATATTAATGTTCATTTTGACAGACGGGAAAACTGCGACACCAAGAAGATGCTAAATCTATTGTCTTCTCATTATTGTCACCAACACGTTAATATGCCCACTCATAAAAACGGACATATCATCGACTGGGTTGTAACACGTGAATCAGAGAAATGTGTTCGTGACGTGCTAGTTAAAGATCTTCAAATGTCCGACCATTATTTAGTAACTGTGTTCGTAAATGCAACGAAATCATCCACACCCGCTAAGTCTGTGCTTTGCAAAAACATTAAGAAAATAGACAAATCTGCCTTCCGTCATGACCTTGAACAATCCGGTCTTATTCTCTCTCCGCCATCGACCTGTGAAGATCTAGTCGATCTTTACAACACAGAACTCTCTAATCTATTAAATAAGCATGCGCCAGAGAAATTAAAGATGATTCACCAGAGACCACGATCGGTATGGCTTTTCACACCAGAGATCGGCATCGCAAAAGCAGATAGGCGGAAAGCTGAAAGGCGATGGAGAGAATCTCGCCTAGAGATCCATCGCCAGATCTACGTTGATGCACGGAACGCCGTTACAAAGATAATTACTAGAGCAAAGCAAGAATATTTCACAAATAAAATACTTGGGAGTAGTGCGGACTCAAAATCCCTATATAATACCTTGTTTATGCTCATGGGTAAACAAAAGGACTGCTCACTTCCCAGTACAGGCGAGCCTATGCAGATTGCTCAGTCTTTCTCGGACTTTTTTCAAAATAAGATCGAGGTTATCCGCGCCCAGTTGCTTCAGTCGGCAGATCTAAATACTCAATTTCCTACCGATTCGGCCTTATTCACCGGTGATAACTTTGAGATCTTTCAGCCATTCTCAGAAGATGATGTACTCGTGCTTCTGAAAGAATCCAAACCCACTTCCTGTGAGCTCGACCCTGTTCCTACTAAAATGATCTTTGAACACATTGA